>CM023824.1:20757428-20812428 GCA_013266295.2 Branchiostoma floridae x Branchiostoma japonicum | reverse complement strand
TCACACTCATCAAGGCGGACGAGGAACTCATAGAAACACTGGAGGACAACCAGGTCATGACCCTTTCTCATCATTGGCCAATTTGTAAATACTTGTAATGGATATGTTATGTAATTGTACTACATGTATGAACTGCCCTCTCATTCAGACTAAATGCGTAAAAAACACATGTAAATGAATGGAATCGTAAAAGATGACAACTTTTTCAAGCCTTTCAAATTCTTTTAACGATTGTAAAGTGAAACGGAATGTGCAATATTATGTGGAGTGTTATGTATTTTTTACTGTACATGTACATGTTTGTGATTGTTTGTTTCCCTGCACGTTCGGCCAGCAATGACCGAGGTGACCTGGGCTTTATGTTACTTTTTTTATTTTCGAATAAAGAATGATTCTCTCTTTCGTTTAAAACTCCAGGAAGATTAGCATTTGTATTTGAATTGTATGAAAGCTAAAGGAGTTGATAAAGTATACAAGTATCCAAGTATTGGTCAATGCATTACGTATTGATAAAGTCTAGCTAGCTAGTCATGTACCTGAGTAATACAGACGAATCTTTCATTCTAAAACGTTAGTAGTAGATGCTTGTGAAATGCTTTGAATACAATGTCATCTTTGCATGTTCTGGGCACAGGTTCAACTACAAAACATGATGATGTCCAAATACATCGACCATTTCCTTGAGGAAGTTTCGCGTTGGCAGAAGAAGCTGACCACAGCCGACTCCGTCATCAACATCTGGCTGGAGGTGCAGCGCACCTGGTCTCACCTGGAGAGTATTTTCATCGGCTCGGAGGACATCCGGAGTCAGCTGCCCGAGGATTCCAAAAGATTCGATGGCATCGATTCCGACTTCAAGGTAAGTTTTCACAAGTCCATCTAACGATGTCTGTAGTTTTCAGTGATAAAGGTAGTCATTGAAAGATATCGCATGTATCTTACCACGGATGAGATGTTCGAGCCGCTGAAAGAGACCATAGAACTGCTGAAGACGTACAACCAGGAGATGCCTGATGAGGTTCACCAGCAGCTGGAGGTACAATATACTTACAGACTGTTCCATCGATTCCGACTTCAAGGTGATCTTTCACAAGTCAATATAACGATGTCTGTAGTTTTCAGTGATAAAGGTAGTCATTGAAAGATATCGCATGTATCTTACAACTCTAAAAGCACATAGATTAATAATGTCTGTTGCCTTACAGGAACTGATGAAGGAGGCCGAGCAAACCTTGAACGTGGTGATTGCCACAAACAAAGATGGCCTGTACGAGAAGCTAGAGGAGATACAGTCAAGGTACACTAATCGGTATCTGTTGAAATTTGTGAATCGTTCTAAAAGAATATAATCAAGAAACTTTATCTGAATGTTTTATTGATGGTTCTTTCTTCTCTTTGCTGTATGAATAGACTAGCTCTGTGCGAAAAGGCTTTGGCCGACTATCTGGACACAAAGCGTCTTGCGTTCCCGAGATTCTATTTCGTGTCTTCCACGGATCTCCTGGACATCCTGTCAAAGGGCACACAACCAACTCAGGTGAGAAATATTAATTTCAAGTTTATACTCACCTTAGAAAATAAATGAATATACATGTAGTTTTGAGCTTACAACAGGCAAGGTGGTATGGGTAAAGTTTTCCATGAGCACTTTGAAGAATAATCATCAATAGCAGGGCCCTGATTCCCTACATAATGATTTTAATGTACACGACCTCATTGACCGAAAAGGAGAGATACGTACCCTTGAATTCAGTAAAGGAAAAAATGTACTCGAAACAAAATCAAAGCTGTGTGAAGCAAAATAATATAATGATCGTGGCTTTTGTTATCAACAGGTGGCACGCCACTTACCGAAACTGTTCGACAACATGGCGCGGCTGAAGTTCCAAGAAGACGAAGACGGCAACCCCACCAAAACAGCCCTGGGGATGTACAGCAAGGAGAGCGAGTACGTCGACTTCCCAGAGCCGTGTGAATGTGTGGGACAGGTGGGTTTGTCGTCGATATCCATTTTGGTGGCAAATCAAATTTTCTAACAGTTTGCAAACGTTGACATCATTTTAGATATTAGCAAATCACAAGAGATCTTAAACATTTTTCTGTCTTTTAGGTGGAGGCGTGGCTCAACCGGCTCCTGGACACCATGCGTGCCTCTGTGAGGCATGAGATGATGGACGCTGTGGTGACATACGAGGAGAAACCGCGTGAACAGTGGGTTTTCGACTATCCTGCACAGGTACATTAGCTTTTGTTTCATTTCACAAAAGTGCAGACAAAGTACATTAGCAGCCGATGTAGACCTGTCTTTTAACCGCAATGCCTTCACTAATGACAATAGATTTCTGGGTTTCCTAGAAACTATTTACTTATATACTAGGTACATACTGCATCATATTCCATAATCGACTGTTTCAGGTTGCACTGACGATGTCCCAGGTGTGGTGGACCACGGAGGTCACGATCGCTTTCGGTCGGCTCGAGGAAGGATATGAAAACGCAATGAAGGATTACAACAAAAAGCAGGTAGGTCTGGAGCAATCTATGAAATGTTCAATAAATACAGTCTTTGAGCATTATGTACTTTGGGGACGTTGGGGACCTGTGTGTCTGGCAAAGAACAATTTAAACGCATGTTTCATCTTTGGCTGTTTTTCTTCTTGCAGATTCAGCAGCTGAACACGATGATCCTGATGTTGCTGGGCGACCTCAGCTCGGGTGATCGACAGAAACTGGTTACAATCTGTACCATCGATGTGCACAACAGGGACGTAGTGGGGAAGATGATCACAAACAAGGTACGTTTTCGGTTGGTTTCTGAAGAACTATCTTTTACAAACAACAAGACCAGTCAAGCTTTTCACAATCGTTCGCTAATGTGGCTGCTGTGCCCGTGTGGGTCCTGTCCTTGAACGCAGCCATCAAGAGGGTTATTGTATGCAGAGCCGAGCATATTAAATGTATTGAATCTTTTAAAGCATGATGTATTGTTATTAGAAATGGGAGTTGCCAGTTGCTATCCATAGTCAATATTTTATTTCAACGAGAGATTTACTCTCAATGTATTTTATTATGAAATACTGTAGGGTAAAATCCGCATCAAAACTTAAGTCATTGCCGTATGATCTAGCAGATCTAGTACTAATAACATGATGAGTGCGTCCTAGTTTAACTCTTTCTTCTAACAAATGTTCCAGACTGAGAACGCCCAGGCCTTCCTGTGGTTGAGCCAGCTGCGGCACCGTTGGGACGAGCAACAGAAAGACTGTTTCGCCAACATCTGTGACGCCCAGTTCAAGTATGCCTACGAGTACCTGGGGAACACAGCACGACTGGTCATCACACCACTGACGGACAGGTACATCATGCTGCTTCGAAGTGCTTTGTGGGCACCTTCTAGTCTTCTAGTTTCCCACCGGGCCCCAGTAATGCATCTAATTACAGAATAAACATTGACTTTTCTGAAACTTTGAAACTTAAAAAATGTATTTATTCCAATGGAGACGTCACCTTTAGACGCCAGATTTAATGTACTGATAATTTTGCGTATCTCCAATTGTATATGTATGTTAAAGGTAATGATGATGTTCTGTCATATTGTTTTTGCTTTTTGTCGTTCATCATGAGTTTCGTTAGCTATAGGTTTGCACCGTGGTGATCTGAATGAAAAAAAAAGTTGTGTACGAGCCTGTGTTCCACTTACTGACTCTATCTGATAATATTGTCCAGGTGCTACATCACCTTGACGCAGTCTCTTCACCTGACCATGAGCGGTGCCCCTGCCGGACCCGCTGGGACAGGGAAAACAGAGACCACCAAGGACCTGGGGCGTGCTCTGGGCATCATGGTGTACGTCTTCAACTGCTCGGAACAGATGGACTACAAGGTACATAACTTTTAGACTAGAATAGTTACACGTATTGTGCTTCATTGTTTGTTCGTCCTTTTCCTGTTAATTGCAATTAGCCCGCGAGCAAGAATTTGAAATTAACGTTGTCACTATCATTGTAGATGCTTGTAATTTCTCTTCAGTTTTGAAATTTGTTTTACAACATACATGTAGTCCGTACTTGTAATGAAAGAAAAACTCCTGATGTGTCTCGTTTCGCTCTTAAGCTTTTGGGATGTTTTGCTATAGTGACAAAGTTTGATGCAGAATGGAAAAAGAGGGATTTTAATCCTATAGTATATATAATATTATATTGCTTGGAATTTGTGAAGCAATAACCGAACTGTTTCTGTCGTCATTCCAGTCCATTGGGAACATCTACAAGGGACTTGCGCAGACCGGAGCATGGGGCTGTTTTGACGAGTTCAACCGCATCTCAGTGGAGGTTCTGTCTGTGGTGGCTGTTCAGGTGAAGTCCATCCAGGACGCCATTCGCAACAAGAAGTCCCGCTTCATGTTCGAAGGGGAGGACATCGTGATGACGCCGACTGTGGGTCTGTTCATCACCATGAACCCGGGATACGCCGGCAGGACAGAACTGCCAGAAAACTTGAAGTCGTTGTTCAGGTACGGCACTTGAAGTGTGATCATGAAGCGCAATGATTATATTAGGACTATGTGTGTTTTAGTATGCAAAAATCTACGCTGCTAAGTGGCTACATCCAATATACAGCATGCGCAATCCATTTCGATTACAATTAGCAACCAATGATAGCATGGTAAATAATGGTTCAACCAATCGCAAAGTGGCTACATGTCGGTCAAATAGTTGCATTTTCATATTTTTATTTTGCATTTCTACGTTTTGACGGAGGTGGGCGGGACTCATGATAGGATCGGTCTAGGATTCTTGTATTCTTGCAAAACTTGGATAAAAAGTAGAAGATAGATGCGGCACGTCAAAAAGCAATTTCGCTTCGTCTTCGGGCATCTCTTAGTCTTCTCTTGATTCTTCTCCAGACCGTGTGCCATGGTTGTGCCCGACTTCGGCATGATCTGTGAGAACATGCTGCTGGCTGCGGGCTTCACGGAGGCCAAACTGCTGGCCAGGAAGTTCATCACGCTCTACACCCTGTGTCGGGAGCTGCTGTCCAAGCAGGTAAGGTATCAATATTTGGATACTAGTAAAAGGCTGTAACTACGTAACGGTATTAAGTACGATTTTTGTGTCATGAGATATCTGACATTAGTCTAAAACAGAAACCGGTACTTCAATGTGAACCTCAAAAATGACATTAAAGTGCTATTACGTACCAAACATCTAGCCTTTCATGACATTTTACTGACATAGTTGAATTATTCACCCTGGTTTTCTCTAGGACCATTATGACTGGGGTTTGAGGGCGATTAAATCTGTGCTGGTGGTGGCGGGCGCGCTGCGGAGGTCAGACCGTCAGAGGCCGGAAGACCAGGTGCTGATGCGGGCCCTCCGCGACTTCAACATCCCCAAGATCGTCACAGACGACCTGCCGATCTTCATGGGACTGATAGGTAAAAGAACAAAATGAATTTGATTCTACCACTACTGGTACAGACTATACTGGTACAAAATATGTACGCATATGCGCACTTTTAGTGTGCAAGTAACAGGGCATATGCATCGATAACTGTAAGTTCATGTTTTCAAAATTTCCTAAGATTAAAGTCTATTGTTCAATTTTAGATTAGTTAATTGTTTCTGCTGCAGCCAAAAATACCTTTAAATACTGTCCTCGTTAATGCAGGTAGTTACGTCCACATTACATATTTTTAAGTGAAGAAAATAATGTTTTGTCTTTTTCCAGGTGATCTCTTCCCGGCCCTTGACGTGCCGCGGAAGCGTGATATGGACCTGGAGGCCGCAGTGCGGAAAACTACGCTAGAACTCAAGCTTCAACCTGAGGAGAGCTTCATCATGAAGGTCAGGAACATTATAAATTCATAGATGCTATATTACCTAAGGATTGCCAAAGTTCCAGCCAATTGTATGGCATAGTTCCCATGCAGAATACTTTTACTAGTATCTAGTAGGGAGTGTTTGTGGTGGTGCTAAGTATTAAGAATACGTTTGTTTGCCGGGCATCAGTCATATATAAGTTCTATCTTTCCTTGAAGGTGGTACAACTGGAGGAACTCCTTGATGTTCGTCACTCCGTTTTCGTCATTGGCAATGCTGGTACCGGAAAATCCAAGGTAAACTATTTATAATTCATGCTACTATATGAATTTCTTTTTAAAGGGGCATTATGTAAGATTTTGCGCAAAAAATTGAAATGTTTTAAATATACCAAATCTCTATGTTGTCAACATTTTCTATCACTTTTCAACACATTTGCGTCATCATTTCACATTTCTGACCTATATTTTGTGTGCAAAAACAGTCCTTGTTCAGTTGGAGGTGACACCGGTTTGGTCTGAACATCAACAACAACATACAGTGGAAGCCCCCCTAGGGGGGATAATTAGTTGGTTACGCCCCATGCATAGGCCAGGCCAGCTAGACATGGGCACATGTTAATCATGATCAACTACTTGGAAACACTCATATCTTTCAAATGAGTTAGGATATCATTATGAACTTAGTCTATTTTGTTGAACATCAACAAACTGAGGTCATTATCGCTTTAAGTTTGAAGAAAAAGTCTGGTAACAATGAGGTACACACACAGAAACTGGTGAGCTATCAGATGGCACCCCACTGGGGTGGTAATTGACACAAGGCCTGGGACAGCCATGGTGCATGTGGCCAGAGGTTGCAAAGGAAGATCTTTCACAGTTTTTAAAACATTTGTATGGAGCAACGATGTTGCATATTCTCTCCCTGAATATTGTTTTGGAATACTTAAGTGTAGAGTCAACTTACTATGTAAAGAAATGGCCCGAAAATATACTTTATGTATCGTCCTAAAGTTACATAATGCCCCTTTAATAGAATGACGCTTCTGTTCAAATGTTTCGACGCTATTTTGGCCCTATTAAGATCTGTTTGAATCAAATTCATTGGCAGTCCAGTCTCGGAAGACTATTTCGTCTGCACCCTAGCCTGGGAGGACAGCATGTTCTGAATCAAATTAGCTAAAGTTTTAGCGTTATTCATATTTTCTATTATTTGCTTCTGCTGTAGGTAATGAAGACACTCCACAGGACCTATGCCAACCTGAAGCGCAAACCTGTGTGGAACGACTTGAACCCCAAAGCAGTTACAACTGATGAGTTGTTCGGCTACATTAACCCTGCCACACGCGAATGGAAAGACGGTAACAGACACCCCTTGTCTTCATATTCCGTAATATTTGTATGCTTTTATAGAGCTCGATGCGAAAACGCAAAACGTTCAAATAATGAGTTGACTGACTCAATAATAAAAGTTCATAGAATTCTTGATTATTTTGTATCAGGTATGATTTTCGAGGGAAATACTGAATTTTTTCTAAGGAAATAATTTCCTGATGCATATTCGATATTTGATGTCGAATGCGTGCGTTTTTCATACCATTACACGCAGACACATTTAAAAAAATCTTTTCTGCTACTAACTTAAAGGGTACCAGATCGGTGAGAACATTGGATAAAGTACTAACAGCTGTTTTGTGGGCAGGTCTTTTCTCCACCATCATGCGAGACCAGGCTAACATCACCCATGACGGGAACAAGTGGATCGTGCTGGACGGAGACATCGACCCGATGTGGATAGAATCACTCAATACTGTCATGGACGACAATAAGGTACAAACGGGTTAAAGATGACTTATATCCGACATTACTACGTCTCAGTTGTACAGATAACGAAAGTCTTTTGTGGTACTAGCCTATGCACGTGTATAATTGTATGCATGTATACATAGCATATTTTGAAGCATGATGCACTTTAAAACTTTTGAACTCTCTGGATACATGATGCTAAGTCTTTTTAAACTTGATAATAGCCTTTAAAGCATTACATGAATAACACACGTTTGACGACAATGTACATGTATAAACTAATCAAGTAACCTGCACTCAAACTTTTGGATAAACGAAGATGTAACCAACTTCCTTGAATCATAAATGTACGATACAGATAACGGCAGTTGTCAAATCTTAACTTTGAATACCTGCCTCTAACAAGACAAGCAAGAGTTTAATGATATACTTACCATGCCACCTAGGTGTTGACGTTGGCCAGTAACGAGCGCGTTCCGCTGAACCCGTCCATGCGGCTGCTGTTTGAGATCAGCCACCTCCGTACGGCAACCCCCGCCACCGTCTCACGGGCAGGCATCCTGTACGTCAATCCGCAGGACCTGGGCTGGCATCCGTGAGTACAGTCTAGTCTTCTAGTCTCGTCTCACTGTTAACATGTATTTATTTCAGCTTTGTTACAACACAGTAAATATGACAGGAGTAACAGGACGCATTTTTTCATGCCTTTTGTCCAATTACAAATGATAAGCATACAGAACATCAGCAGTTTACGGAATATGGAAGAAAGGAATATCGTTTAAATAAAGAAATTAGGTACGTCAATTATGGGTGAAAAGATTACGTGGATTGAAACCCTAGCTAATGGAAGGCGAATACGAAGCACCGCGTTTTCAGAACCATGGACAGTAACGGTACATTTTCTAACAGTTGTTAGATTAAGAGATAGAAATTAACACTCATTTCTAGTAAGTCCCTATATGAAATCTGAAAGAAAGCTTATCATCACGAGGAATATGATCTGTGTATAAGGATTTAAGTGTGTTTCAAGACCCAAATGTGAGAAAACATTAAACATTTGCAGAATCGTGACCAGCTGGATCGATACCCTGAAGGAACAGTCCCAGAAGGCGAACCTCACCATCCTCTTCGACAAGTACATGCCGCCCATACTGGACGGGATGCGCAGCGGCCGCTTCAAGAAAATCACACCCATTCCAGAAACCAGTATGGTGCAGGTGAGAACAACTTCATGAACTCAGGAATCGTGGTGAACATCTGACCAATCGTTAGTTTGTCACTACCTAAATAACCATTATTTTTTAGCTTAATTTTGTATTTATTTTTTACATTGTATTCACAGGTCTAAATACTGCAGATGTTTCTGTATACGAAATTGGGTTTGTTAATGTTTGAAAAACGTACAAAAAGTAGTATATTGTAAACTTTATTGCACAACAACTGTACCAGGTACAAGGGACAACGTATGGGATCTTCTGCTATATAACAACGAACAGACAAAAGATGATTTATACACAATTATGGGTGGGATTTCTAGTGTTTAGGCATTTGTGGAAGGTACAGGACAACGAACCTTTTGTTACCACACAGATGCTGTGCTACTTGCTAGAGGTACTGCTGACTCCCCAGAACACCCCACCAGACTGCCCCAAAGAGCTGTACGAGTTGTACTTTGTGTTTGCGGCGGCCTGGGCCTTTGGTGGTTCTATGTTCCAAGATCAGGTAGGTCTACGAATCTCTAGAATACTATGTTCAAATGTCTATATGTTTTCAAGCGATATGTATGACCATTCTGCAAAGACGATTTCAAATAATCGTAATGAAACAGCAGAACTAGAAAGGTAACATTTGCAAAGCAAATGCATAATGTTACTTTCGCATATGGTCTGCTCTGTTAATTCTTTCTCAAACACATGCATATATATGGTCAGACAGGAGTCTAAATCCCCCCTGCTACAAAATTGCAACACGATGTAACCCAACACCAGTTACCATGGTAACAGACAGTCTGGTTCAGGTCGAGGTCACGGTTTGGAGAAGAAGAAGAAACGTAGCAAAAACAATATGTTTTCCTTCGGCAAACATAATCATTCTAACTACCCATATAGACAATGGTTTAAAATTTTTTAAATTGTCATGTATGAATGTATAGTAAAGTTGGATTATGCTTACTAATTGAGAAAGCCAAGTTTAAATATATCACGTATACCATGCTTTGAAATTTCAACTCTTTTGCAGCTGGTTGATTACCGTGTGGAGTTCAGCAAGTGGTGGGTCACAGAGTTCAAGACGATCAAGTTCCCGTCACACGGCACCATCTTTGACTACTTCATCGATCCGGAGTCCAAGAAGTTCCTTCCCTGGACGGAGAAGGTGCCCAAGTTTGACATGGATCCAGACAAACCATTGCAGGTATGGACAGTCATCTGTACTTGTTTTTCTACCCTTCTTAATGTGCATTGTGATATTTTGATCCCATGAAATTCGTAATTTTCTACTTCAATGTTTGGCATGATCGGTGGGTGGTTGAAATAAACATATTGCGTTTCTAAATTTTATCATAAAAATGAGCGTCAATTTGTTTCCGTATAAATTCGTAATCACACACCCCATGGCATGGAGACTCACATAGAATGGTTTTCTTGTTAGGTAATTACAATATAAGAAAGAAGACACAAAAACACTTTTTTTTAACCCTTTCTCCCAGGCCGTACTTGTGCATACTGCGGAGACAACCCGCATCAAGTACTTTGTAGACATGTTGATGGCCAAGGGAAGGCCAGTCATGTTGGTTGGTAACGCCGGAACTGGTAAGACTGTACTGGCTGGGGACAAGTTCAGTAGTCTCTCCGAGGACTACATGGTCACAAAGATCCCCTTCAACTACTACACAACCTCTGCTATGTTGCAAGGTAGGTGTTTGGTCTGCTTTGACATGATGAAAATAGCAATATTTGTGTGAAGAGTTTTCTCTATTTTGATATCGTTACGAAAATATTGCTCGAAGTGTGGCATACAAAGTTCTTGATAATGAGTGCCTACTGTAAGGAACCAAACTACTTCCAGGCAGTCTGAAAGCTTCGATTTCCTGTTACCTGTAACAGATAGAAATAGAATTGACTTTAATGCATTGAACCCATCCAACAGCGATTATGGAGAAGCCACTGGAGAAGAAGGCCGGTCGTAACTACGGTCCACCGGGAGGGAAAAAACTCATCTACTTCCTGGACGACATGAACATGCCTGAGGTGGACACGTACGGCACGGTCCAGCCGCACACGCTAATCCGGCAACACATGGACTACAACCACTGGTACGATAGGGCTAAGCTGACACTCAAGGACATCCTCAACTGCCAGTATGTTGCCTGCATGAACCCAACTGCCGGGAGCTTCACCATCAACCCAAGACTGCAGGTCAGCACTGGATGGTAGTATCTGAAGTAGAGCAAGCAATATTCGTCGTCTGAATCCGACAAAAACTTTGTTGGCATTTGCAGCATTACTATTACTTACATTGGCTATACAATGTAGTAACCAACTGTCTGAAGATAGACATTGTATGTCTTTCTTTTCAGTTTCGATACATTTCTTATATATCTTCTTAGCATATCAGTGACTTATCCTGTTGTTTTCTTTACACATTAGCGCCACTTTGCGGTGTTTGCGGTCAGCTTCCCGGGCGCAGACGCCCTGACTACCATCTACAAGAGCATCATCAACGGCCATCTCCAGGGTGCTAGCTTCAGCAACAACGTGGTGAAGTGTGCTGGTCTCATTGTGGACGCAGCCATCGGGCTGCACCAGAAGATCACCTCCACATTCCTGCCCACAGCCATCAAGTTCCACTACATCTTCAACCTCAGAGACCTGTCCAACATCTTCCAGGTACAACCTCTTCGAAATGTAGAGTCTGACACTTTATGGGTAATCTGTCACAGTGTAAATGTCAGATATCCGTGTATCTTTGGATGAACGCTCTGAAAGTCATAATGTAGATTTGTACAGAAGTAAGGCTTGGGCGATCAGAAAACGCAGTTTCAAAGCGAGAATGCGGTTGTAACTGTAGCTTCCATGAAAGAGAGACAAAGTCATCAAGAAATGACCGTGCTTTATGCGTATGAAAAATATGCTACTTTATCATGATATGTTCTGCTCATCTTGTAGGGTATCCTGTTCGCTGGACCGGAGTGCATGAAGACTCCTCTAGACTTCATACGGCTCTGGCTGCACGAGGCCAACCGTGTGTACGGGGACAAGCTGGTGGATGAGAAAGACATGGAGATGTTCAATAAAGTCATTCTTGACAACGTGCGCAAGTACTTCGAGGTAAGTAACAAACAAATCACACCCATTGTAGATTAGCATCATGAATGAATTTTTGTTTAACCTGGGGCTAAACCTTGTCTGCTAGTGCCATGATTCAATTACGTTGAAAGTTACGGAATGTTTATGCATGACAAAACATGTCTATTAATTTTAAAACATTCATTGTCCAGGGCAGTTTATTGCTCCAGATTGTAACGAATAAATGTACATTAGCTGTCACACGATACATTTGATCACGTGGCACATTAACAAAGGGCAAAACTCACTTGTCGTTTTTCTTTGACCACAATACTAGGATATGGAAGAGAGCGACATCATGGAGAAGCCCAACATGTACACCCACTTTTCCCAAGGGATCGGTGATCCCAAGTACATGCCTGTTTCTGGGTGGTCTGATCTCAACAAGCTGCTGGTCGAGGCCCTGGACACCTACAACGAGCTGAACGCAGCCATGAACCTGGTTCTGTTCGAGGATGCCATGCAGCATGTGTAAGTCACACTGATGGTCGTCAAAATCTAAAAGTGCCAAGAGGACCCAGCTATAACTGAAACACATAGTTAACATGATTTACAGGAAATCTATGTCAGATTTCAGGGTTTTCGTGATCTTCAAGTTCACAGATCTCCGGGGGGTGTTTGGGGAACTGTGGAGGGATTGTATTATGTAATTACACCACGTCATAAGGGCGCATGCTGCGCCACCTTCAGGGTGAACTCCCTATCAATCAACTGTCAAAATCACCTACCGCCCATTGTACAACCGAAGCAATTAACACACGTCTCGCCCACTCGGAAGTAACGAAAATGACTTTTTAATATGATTTTTTGTCGATACGGTTATGTAATCTAATTTCACATTCATTTGTTAACTGTTTACACCATAGGTGCCGTATCAACCGTATCCTGGAGTCTCCTCGGGGTAACGCGCTCCTGGTTGGAGTAGGAGGCAGCGGGAAGCAGAGTCTGTCCCGCCTGGCCGCACACATCAGCGCCCTGGACGTGTTCCAGATCACACTCAGGAAGGGCTACAGCATACCGGATCTTAAGGTAAGCTCTTCACTGTTGTGTTCTACAAGTGAAACCCTTAGAATCGGTACTAGGGTTTTTCGACCTGCTTTAGACCATCAGAATTTTCATCTTTCAGCTGATCAACTTCATTCCAAATGACGGAAAGTAAATTTCAAACCACATCATTTCCTCTGGGGAGTAGGTTGCCTTGTATGATATGAAATGTTTGCTCCTTTGATATCAAATGAACATTGATTTCTATGAAAAATGTTTAATTAAATCCTTCACGCAACCTCTATCCCCCTCCGCAGGTGGACCTGGCCAATCTGTACATCAAGGCAGGGATGAAGAACATCGGCATGGTGTTCCTGATGACTGACGCTCAGGTCGCAGACGAGAAGTTCCTGGTGTTGGTCAATGATCTCTTAGCGTCTGGAGAGATACCGGACCTCTTCCCTGATGACGAGGTGATCCAGGCTACTCAATATAAACATTCTGCATTAAGTGGTCCAAAATATAATAGTGTGCAATTTCTTTTGTGTGCCAATTCTTAGGTCTTATACGATAGGTAAGAGTGGTGCAAGAAAACTGATTTGTGAAAGATGATTTGTTTTGCTACCAGGACACACCAATAGCAGCATTGATGGATGTGTGTCCATTGAAAGGGATGATTTTTTGGTATCCTATGATTTATGTATACTGAATTTAACATTGGTTTGATGTGTCTTTTAGATCGAAAACATCATTAGTGGCCTACGGATGGAGGTGAAGGGGCTTGGTCTGCAGGACACAAGAGAGAACTGTTGGAGTTTCTTCATCGACAGGGTTCGACGCCAACTTAAGGTAAGGCTACAATGTATCTTTATGAAAAATAACTGACAATTGTGTGTTGGCAACGAAATAAAACGAGACAGAAAGTCTGCAGCTTACAAAAAGAAAATATGTTTCACTCTAACATCTTATCTCCTTAGGTCGTCCTGTGCTTTTCGCCTGTTGGACGTACACTGCGCGTGCGTGGACGCCGTTTCCCAGCTGTGGTGAACTGCACGTCTATCGACTGGTTCCAGGACTGGCCGCAGGAGGCGCTGGAGTCCGTCAGCAGGAGGTTCATAGAGGAGGTGGATGGGATAGAGGTAAATGGTGTTATATAGTGTGTTTCTATGGAATAGACGGGTGGATAAGGGATTACGATTGTTGTCGCTATTAGTGGTGATGGTAGGGACAAATCACTTAATCCATAACTGCGGATATGCAGAAGGTCCTTTCTGTTAAAGATCTGGCCAGGCAGCTACCTTAAGGGGCTCCAACCATGTACATGCCAAAACGTACACATCACCTTAAGGGGTAATCCCTCTTCTTGTTTAGTCTTTCTGTCACATTGTCCACTGAGATTTTTGTGAGGTGCTTTAAATGCAGGTTTATGCATTTATTTTCTTCTTTCTGTTGATTGACTTTAGATTGCTATTTTACTTGCACATGACGGCATATTAATGCAGTGGGAATAAATTGTATGGTTTCTAAATTTATAAAAGATTGTAAAATGTTAAGTTGTTTTTGGGGGAGGTGCGCAGTACGACTTCTTTATCACCGCTATCCTCTCCCCACTTCAGCCGGACGTGAAGAACTCCATCAGTCTCTTCATGTCCTACGCGCACACCAGTGTGAACGAGATGAGCAAGGCGTACATCGCCAACGAGCGGCGGTACAACTACACCACTCCCAAGAGCTTCCTGGAGCAGATCGCCCTCTACAGGAATCTGCTGAAGAAGAAGAGTGACGAGCTGACGGCCAAGATGCAGCGGTTGGAGAACGGACTGCTGAAACTGCAGAGTACAGCATCACAGGTATCACAGTTGGATAGCTTTTGCCAATATGTCGTAGAGAGGTAATCAGTATAAGTGGTAAGCTGGAAAGGCACATCAGCCGATCTACTTCACTATCTTTAACTTGTAAGTTTTGGTTAACCTTGGAATAGAATTTTCTAAAAACTATCATAACCAGTAATATGTGGAAATAGCTCAGAACCTTTTGCACGTTTACATGAAGAAACACACCCTTAAACACAACAGGGGCTCATCACTATATATCTATGTCATTAATAGGTGGACGACTTGAAAGCAAAGCTGGCCTCGCAAGAAGTGGAACTGAAAGCGAAGAACGAAGAGGCTGAGAAGTTGATTGCCAAGGTCGGGGCAGAGACAGAAAGAGTCAGTAAGGAGAAGGCCATCGCGGATGAAGAAGAGGAGAAGGTGTCCGTCATCAAACAGAAGGTGTCTGTTAAGCAGAAGTCCTGTGAGGAGGATCTGGCCCGTGCTGAGCCTGCGCTGCTAGCTGCTAAGGAGGCGCTGGATACGCTGAACAAGGTATTGCGGTTTGACATGATGAGCATCCATGGTTGTGTAAAGCTGCTTAAAGTTGTTTTTACTTCAGGGTACGGATAGAGTAGGTCAAAATGACAGGTCAAAAGTTCAAACGCAGGAAATCGCTCTGATCGGCAGCTAGAGGTCGACATGGGGGAATTCAGGAAGCCGAGGATTGTTGTCTGAATTCTCCGATTTCTTGTTTGTTAACTTTTTCGTGTAGCCCGACACTGACCCATAGTATTCCTGTTCCAGGGCAACTTGACAGAAATGAAGGCGTTCGGCTCCCCGCCTGCAGCTGTGATTAACGTCACAGCTGCAGTAATGGTGCTGATGGCACCTGGCGGGAAGGTGCCGAAGGACAGGAGCTGGAAGGCAGCTAAGGCAGTGCTGATGGGCAAGGTAAAATATCCCCCATATATAAGCAAGCTCATCATTCTCCTCTTTAATGTTTGTTAAAGGCCCGGTCACATACGAACGACAATCGCAAACTTGGGATAGTCATGCAAAATCCAGCTGTCTTGCAACGTAAATGTTGTGTTTGATCCTTGTTGGTGGTTGGCTCTGTCACAGCCTGCTTGAAAATTCTACGGCATGCATCAAAATCATACAATAACCTACAAGGAATGTGACCGCACCGTAACTTATTATTACTGCTTCAAGGTTGATGCCTTTCTATTTGGTGTTTCTTTCTCTTGCAGGTGGACGCTTTTCTAGAGAATCTGCTGAACTTTGACAAGGAGAACATCCCCGACGCTAACTTGAAGGCGCTGCAGCCATATCTTCAGGACAAGGAGTTCAATCCTGACAACATCCGCACCAAGTCCATCGCCGCGGCCGGTCTGTGTGCCTGGGTCATCAACATTGTCAGGTACTACGAGGTGTTCTGTGAGGTCGAGCCCAAGAGGATTGCCCTGAACGAAGCAAACGAGGAGCTGCGAGCTGCTACAGAAAAGTTGAACAAAATCAAGAGCAAGATCGCGGTAAACATCATTTTATGTTATCGTATAGCTAGTCATCTGCACAAACACACTAGTGGGATGCTTGTTGTCCTATGAAAAATCCATGAAAAAAGCCAATGAATGATTGTTATTAGAAATGACCCTGCTTGCAGATTAACAGTTCTGGTGTGGACTTATCTGACTTATACCCTAGTCGCTGTCTCTTCTGGACAATTATCAATTGTCTCCACATTGTTATATATGCAAAACTACGAAAACCATGCTCTCCTTTTTCAGCACTCGGTTCCAGTGCGGAAAGTGGCTTCCGCACTGGAAGTCCAGTGCTGAATGGCCGTCAGCACTGGACTTCCAGTGCTGAGGCGCTCTCAGCACTGGAAAAGCTGGCGTCAGCACTGGAACCCGAGTGCTATATGCGTTGTATATTGAATATCATAGTTCAATCCTGTTCATCTCGATTTCAGGACCTTGAAGCGACTCTGGCAGACCTGACTGCAAAATTCGAGAAAGCCACTGAAGAGAAGCTGAAGTGCCAGCAGGAGGCAGACCGCACGGCGTACACCATCTCCCTGGCCAACCGGCTGGTGGGAGGGCTGGCCTCGGAAAACGTCCGCTGGGCGGAGTCCGTCAACAACTTCAAGGTATTTTGATGATTGATAAGCCGTGAATCCTTTCATCACTATCTCGTTTTATCTGAATCATACATTTCATAATTCAGTAGTTTCAGATATGTGATTTCTGCAATCTTGTGTGTATTGACGCAGTTAGTAAACGATTCCACAGATTTGTCAAAGACCTCGTCAAAGGAATCCCCGAATATACTTACAGCAATGTACTAACATACAACTATATCTGAACATTAACATACTGTGTTGTCATAGGTCCAAGCGAGTACCCTATGTGGAGATGTGCTGCTGATTGCTGCCTTCGTGTCTTACGTCGGTTGCTTCTCCAAGCGATACCGACAGGACCTCATCGACAACTGCTGGACACCTTTCATCAAACAGCTAAAGGTAACATAGTATAATGTATATAGTAATGCAATCGTATTAAGAAACGACGTAGTGTAACTGTATGGAGAAATGACGGGCACCATGAAGGACAAACACTCTTACCCGCATTCAAATTATGAGTGGCAATAGAAGAATAATCAGTTAGTTAAAAGATGCTAAACCTTCTTCTGTGTACCTCCCAACAGGTTCCCATCCCCATCACAGAGGGCCTTGACCCCCTATCTCTGCTAACAGACGACGCAGACATCGCAGCATGGAACAATGAGGGGTTGCCTAGCGACCGCATGTCCACGGAGAATGCCACCATCTTGTTGAACTGTGAGCGCTGGCCTCTCATGATTGACCCGCAGCTGCAGGGCATCAAGTGGATCAAGACAAGAGTTGGAGATGACCTTGTCATAGTCAAGATTGGACAAAAAGGGTACGTTAATTTTTTATGATGTTATCTGTAAACTTGGAAAGGGTCAGAGGAGAAGTTTTATTCTAAAATATTGACCACTCAAGCTCCTTGGTACATCTAAACAGAATTGCATTTTTTCAGGTATCTGGACACCATCGAGCGCGCCCTGTCTACAGGAGAGACCATCCTCTTTGAGAACATCGAGGAGTCCGTGGACCCAGTACTGGACCCACTCCTAGGAAGGAACACAATCAAGAAGGGAAGGTAAGAAAACTAATAATGATGCTTCTTAGCGTAATTTCTTGACAGATACATTGAAAGCTGTATCTGTCCACAAATTACATGGTGTTTAGTTCCCTGAACAGTTTGGTGAACATTCGCGATGTGATAGACAGATGTTGTTGTCTACAACGTTAGGCTAACAACTGGATACCACTATACAAATATTTATAGTAACAATATCTTCATTTGAATGTAGATGCATCAAAATTGGAGACAAGGAGTGCGAGTACCATCCAAAGTTCCGGCTGATCCTTCACACCAAGCTGGCCAACCCGCACTACAAGCCGGAGATGCAGGCCCAGACCACTCTCATCAACTTCACCGTCACCAGGGACGGCCTGGAGGATCAACTGTTGGCTGATGTTGTCAGCAAAGAAAGGCCAGATCTGGAGAAAACAAAGGTAATCTCTAGCATTGCAGTGGTTTAAAATGTGTATATCAGTCTCAACCTCAGTTTGCAATCACACGATGATCTTGACTAATGTGACCGGGCCCTAACCCAAATATTTACTTGATTACAGCATGACTACAGTACCTTTGATTAGAATGGTCACCACTTCAATCCTTCTGAAAGTTCAATGCATACATCTGTAAATATTTCTTGTAGTTAAACATGATTTTAAAAGTATATTACATTGTTATGAACAGAAAAATGAACAGAAAAATTAAGACGATATATTTTCTAAGCCGAGACATTTCTCTTTGATTCCAGTCTGACCTGACCAAGCAGCAGAACGACTTCAAGATCACCCTGAAGGAACTGGAGGATTCCCTGCTGTCTCGCCTGTCCGCTGCCCAGGGGAACTTCCTGGGGGATACTGCACTCGTGGAGAATCTGGAGACCACCAAACGTACCGCTGCAGAGATTGAAGTGAAGGTATATAGTGTGGGATTGTTGGTTATGATCACTACCCTCGCCAGGGATAAGAGTAGCTGAAACAAAGACTGGTTGTCCTTTGACAGTTGACAGACAACAGTTGGATCACTGTATAAAGAGCTACCAATCCGTGCGGTTTCTTGTAGTTGGATGGGTTTATATCCGTGTGGTTTCTTGTAGTTGTTTGATGAAATTATCTGATCTTGCAGGTTGAAGAAGCCAAGACAACAGAGGTCAAAATCAACGAAGCTCGTGAACTGTACCGTCCCGCAGCCGCCCGTGCCTCTCTACTCTACTTCATCCTCAATGACCTGAACATGATCAACCCCATCTACCAGTTCTCTCTGAAGGTAAGAGAAACATTGTCTTCATCACATATAGTTGCCTGGGGTACATTTACCTGTAAACATGTGGCTATTATCATGGTTAGTCAAGTCCAAAATGTCATGGAGTTGCGAAATGTGCAAAACCAACTTCGTTACTTTCTATGATACCACTAACACAAGAAGAAGCGGCAGTTGAAAAATGATTGAAAACTGACATACAAACGACAACAATGGGGACATGGATGGGTCTATGTATGCAAAGGAGAGTTGCCTGACCTTCTTAAGACGCATTTCCATATCATTAAGATTTCTCCTTCTCTCACAGGCGTTCAACGTGGTCTTCACCAAAGCCATTGAGCGAGCGGGCCAGGCTGAAGAGGTGAAGGAACGAGTGGCCAACCTGATCGACTCCATTTCCTTCTCTGTCTTCATGTACACAACTCGTGGTCTGTTCGAACGGGACAAGCTCACGTTCCTGTCTCAAGTGGCCTTCCAGGTTCGTATCAATCAATCAATTAATCAATCAATCAATCAATCAATCAATCCAATCAATCAACGGGAAGAGAATTTGAAAGCAATTTAGCGTGGTAGCAATATATTATGTACTATTGAGACGGAAGGAGGCCAATGATGTACATATGAATGCAATGTCCCTGCAAGTACAAAGAATACGATGTTGAAATTACAGTTGTCTCACAGTCACAGAGCTGTTTTATGAAGAAATGTTATAGTGAATAATTTTTCAAGTCACATTCATTATCCAGCCTAACGACTCGCTATTTGGTATGGTAGACTTCGTCCGCCGTCCATACACAATAAACGTGTTACATTTCCAATCTTGGTTTTCCCTTCAGATCCTCCTGATGAAGAAGGAGATCAACATGGTAGAGTTGGACTTCCTGCTTCGCTTCCCGATCCAGGTTAACGTGAAGAGTCCAGTGGACTTCTTAACCGATACTGCCTGGGGAGGAATCAAGGTAAGGCTCTTCTTTGTTTCTAACGTTAGCTCCGTCTTTTTAACAATTATAGATGTACCTATTAGTAATGTGGTGTTGAATGTATTTGTAGTAATCAAATGAACGATCATATGGCAGCATCATTCTTGGGTGGGAATTTATATGTGAAAGTGCTGCAAGTTTCATTAAATGCCTGAATATAGACCGCAAGTGCACTGCAAATGATACCATTTGTTTCTTTGTACCAGGCCTTGGCAGCTATGGAGGAGTTCCACAACCTTGACCGTGACATTGAGGGATCTGCCAAACGGTGGAAGAAGTTCGTGGAGAGCGAGTGTCCAGAGAAGGAGAAGTTCCCGCAGGAGTGGAAAAACAAAACCTCCCTGCAGAAGCTGTGCATGATGAGGGCACTGCGACCGGATAGGATGACATATGCCGTGACGTAAGGGTTCATGTTTATACAGCCAACCGCGTTTTGTCTAGTCCGTAATAGTCCATTAAATAGCGCCTGGCGTATGTTGGCATGCTGAGTAACCTGTGCCCAATAAGAACCTCGGTACATTGGCCTTTTAATGTCATCTGGGCCTAAAAACGGTATAGGTAAAGGGGCATTGGATTGTTGATCCATCGTGTCTAGGACACGGTATTGGAAGGCAGGGCGAAGCCATCACCTTCCACCGCCTTTTACCTCACCAAGCAAAGTCACATAGCACTTTTTACACCAAGGATTATTATCGATATAACGTCTAGCCAGGAATGGAAGCCGTGACCTCTCGATCTTATGTCCGCTCACCTAGCCACTCGGCCATCCGATGCCTATGCCAGCAATCAAGAACTTACGTGATCATTTAAACATGTAATATGATGCATGTTATTGTCATTGAGCTTCTTTATGATACCCTGTCCATATTAGGAACTTTGTGGAAGAAAAGCTTGGAAGTAAATACGTCACCAGCCGCCAGGTGGAGTTCGCCAAGTCTTTCGAAGAGACCGGCCCGGCCACGCCCGTGTTCTTCATCCTGTCTCCGGGCGTTGACCCGCTGAAGGACGTGGAGGCCTTGGGGCACAAGATGGGCTTCACGTTTGATAACGGCAACTTCCACAACGTGTCGCTCGGACAGGGCCAGGAGGTGGTCGCTGAGAACGCGCTGGATCTGGCAGCAAAGGATGGGCACTGGGTCATCCTACAGGTAATTATAGAGGGTTCGTTTTTACAGACTACGAACAGATGTTCATGGCCAAGTAACGAGACAATACCTTTTTATACCAGTATGTAACCACTGTGAAAAATGTTTCGTCTACACTTACTGATATTGTCAACACAGAAATTTTACAGACTGTTGTTTTTGTAACCTTCTCCCTACTTCCTAACCCCACAACCAATACAAAATTGGTGCCAAAAGGCTACCTTAGCAGGCTGAAGGTTAAATGTAGTAACAATTTTCTTCTTCTTTTGTCATCACAATTAGCTTATGAAAAGTGTTTGCCATATCGGTATACCATTTTGCCCCCGATTTCAAATTAGTGTGTGCATTGCCAACGGTCACGAAGGCTATGTAGGCAAATGTTAGGGCTATTGCAAACATTTCATTTTCTATCAACAGAACATTCACCTTGTGGCCCGGTGGCTGAGCACTCTGGAGAAGAAGATGGACGAGAACAGTGAGGAGGGTCACGAAAACTACCGGGTCTTCATCTCGGCCGAGGCGGCGAGCGCTCCCGAAGAGCACATCATCCCCCAGGGCATCCTGGAGAACGCCATCAAGATCACCAACGAGCCGCCAACTGGCATATTTGCTAATCTGCACAAGGCACTGGACAACTTCAACCAGGTAACAATGATGTCAATGTTACTCATATGTTTGTTTAGCGTCCTCTAGAGTTAACAACTATGTGGTGGTAACCAGTCGAAGATAATGACAATTTAATGTAATGAAACTCGCAATTCAGCCTCATTACTGCAAAGAGTTCTACCAATAAACAGATATATCTATCTATCCATCCATCCATCCATCCATTTTATAGCTATTTATCCATTTACGGAGTGCTAACGGTTATGCACCTTTCTATTAGGACACGATGGAGATGTGTGCCCGAGAGCTGGAGTTCAAGAGTATACTCTTTGCTCTGTGCTACTTCCATGCTGTGGTTGGGGAGAGGCGCAAGTTTGGACCCCAAGGATGGAACAGACCCTACCCGTTCAACAACGGGGATCTCACCATCTCTGTCAACGTGCTGTATAACTACCTGGAGGCCAATGCAAAGGTATCCCTTAGACATTCCATTCGTTGTAGAATGATCTGAGGTGGCGTTAGAAATAAGCAGCATGAATAGATTTGATCTTCCAGATGCTATTAGATCGGTACATTATTCTCCATGTTTTTGCATTTGATCTGATATACATTTGTACTGCATACAACTTAGGCTTCGTGTTCGTCACTATCTTATTGAGGAAGTCGACTTTCTTGACTTTCAATCAGTACCAAAACATCTTGGGAATTTGATAATGCCAGTGTAAAAAAATCACTTGTTTTGGTATAAGGTATCAGGCAGAATCGCGTCTGGCCTTGTATCCAAAATAATGTATTTTACTTAATATATTATATATCCCTTATTGATTTACTGTACTTTCTCCCAGGTGCCGTGGACGGACCTACGCTATCTGTTTGGGCAGATCATGTACGGAGGCCACATCACTGATGACTGGGACAGGCGGCTGTGCAGCACGTATCTGGAGGAGTACATGCATCCGGACATGGTGAGTCGATTCACTTGGAAAAAACAACAACCTAAGCTTACATCTGAGATGACATTCCTTGACAAATCTTCTTGTCGTAGCAATGCAACATAACCACTTATGCATGGGTCGCAGTTGCACCGGTACCCACAGGGGTTGTAGCCCCGGACGGGCTCTGAAGTCGGAAGAACACCGATTGATATTCATGATTAAAATTTTCATTCGCCCTGCCCTGTAGGGGTTGCCAACACCGGGTCGATTTTAACTGACAGTTAAGGGAATTCGGGACCACGACAACGAAAGTGAAAAATGCCCGTAAACTACCTGGCAAAGCCTCTTTTGTGACCTAAACATTAACCACTTCATGGTTGCTTGAATTGCTCGAAAAGAGTAGGGGTCCTTCCCGGTGTGAGTGGTTCAAACCTTACAGTCTTATGGCCGCACCTGGGGTCGTATTGAGGTCACCTGAGTTAGCGCCGAATGGCAGCCGCTCCAGACCCTTGCGATTAAGCCCCACCACCATTGTAAGCTCCTCACAATTCAGCCCCTGGCTGCAAGGAGAGAGTAAGCCGGCCCACCAATAACCACAAATAACCACAAATTGTTTCAGCTCGATGGAGAGCTGTCCTTCGCCCCAGGCTTCCCCTGCCCGCCAAACCTGGACTACAAGGGCTACCATCAGTACATAGACGACATGCTGCCGCCGGAGAGCCCGTACCTGTACGGACTGCATCCAAACGCGGAGATCGGCTTCCTCACCACCACGTCAGACAACCTGTTCAAGACGGTACTGGAGCTGCAGCCACGGGACAACGCCTCCGGAGCTGGGAGCGGACCCACCGTTGAAGAGAAGGTCTGGTCCTTAGTCATACATTATAGCTTGTCATATGTCATCTCTCTCTAGCATGTAGGCAGCGCTCTGCCATAAGTGTTTCAGAGTCCGTAAATAATTTCATCAGGTTGGTGAATGATTGAATAGCAATATTCTTTAGTCACAACCATTTGTGTAATAAGAGCCGACTTTTCGATGACCGTCCGTCATCTTCATCAGGGCAATTATGAGTGTCTCAGAGTGTTCTTGAATGACACAGCTTTGATTCAGTTTACGAATTTGGGCTCTCAGCTACTTGTCATGAACGACATTGTAAAAATACAAAGGATTCAAGAAGCTAAACTTTTGCCTACGCAGTATAATATTCATATAAGGAAGAATACGAAGTAGATTCTATTGTTCGAACGCGATGGGCTCCACTTACACCTTAAAGTTTGTCTTAGCAAAGACAAGTATCTACCGTGTGTTGACGAAATGCTGCCACCGTCTGCTTCAGGTGAAGAACACCCTCGATGAGATCCTTGAGAAGCTGCCCGAGGAGTTCAACATGCAGGAAATCACGGCCAAGGCGGAGAACAAGACCCCTTACGTCCTGGTGGCGCTGCAGGAGTGCGAGCGGATGAACCAACTCACCAGGGAAATCCGGAGGTCGCTTAAGAACCTCGACCTTGGTCTCAAGGTCAGTATATTTCCAGACACGTTGATAGAATGTACTGTCATAAATCTTCAACAACAACAGCAAGAAATCGAAGATCTCAAACCTAAGATGAACTATAGAGTTTCTGTGAATTTCTTGTTTTATTGTCATTATTGTGTGAATTTCTTGCTGATAAGGCAACAGACATGCATAAAGCAGAGAATTGAAGAATGAGATAACCTTTTCTGGGACCTTTGACCTAACTTTCTGTCAGTATCCCCGACATACCAAGCATGTGGAAGTAACTATGGAAACACAAGCGAACACACAGAAAACAAACGGAAAGCAAAGCCTCCGCACACGGAGGTAACAGCAAGAGCTGGTATCAACAGACATGACATAGATCCTAAACATCAGTACATTGGTTCTAAGACAAGGTTCATTGGGGAGGGTCAAATGAATCTGGAATGGAGATAGTGACATCGTTGGTGGTATAATTGATGAATAATGTTCCATTCATGCCTTAGGGTGAGCTGACAATCTCCCCAGAGATGGAGGCCCTACAGAACTCCCTGTTCTTCGACCACGTGCCTGACTCCTGGGCCCGGCTGGCCTACCCGTCCATGTACGGGCTGTCACAGTGGTACGCCGATCTCCTGGCTCGCATCCGGGAACTCGACACATGGGTGAACGACTTCACCCTCCCCGCGGTGGTCTGGCTCTCCGGGTTCTTCAACCCCCAGTCCTTCCTCACTGCTATCATGCAGGTAACCAAACATTCAATCTCTTTGACATCGAATGAATTTATCAGGACCCATTGAAAACCGTCAAAGTGGCAATGTGATTTCCTGGCTAAATAAAGAATTAAATGAATGCCACGTTAGCTACAGAGCAAAATATTGATCTACAGCAATGTGTAGAAAATAATCAGAATCCATAGTTTCCATACCAGGAGGAATACAAGTCAAATTTATCATTGTCCATTTCAACGTCTCGTAGAAGTAAGCCTACATGCCATAGATTCTTGTTAAAGAAATCGAAAAAGTGTTTTTTAGATATCATTTCTGCCTTTATTTATTCATTGAAAAATGTAACGGTTCATTACTCTAGCCTTCAGGCAGCCAGGCTAGAAAGCGAAGGTCAACAATTACAAGTACAACACATAGTTACCAAATATACATCATACATAAAACAGTTTCCAACAAATTATACCTAATAAAATACACGTTTGCGTAACGAAAGCAACATGTTTGTCTTCATACTTTACAGAATGTTTTTGTTGTTTCATTTTAGAGCATGGCACGTAAGAATGAGTGGCCGTTGGACAAGATGTGTCTGACAGTTGACGTCACCAAGAAGAGTAAGGAGGACTTCGGCGGCCCACCGCGTGAGGGCGCTTATGTGCACGGTCTCTTCATGGAAGGTGCACGCTGGGACGTACAGACAGGTATGGACAAACACTGCGCGCACAAAATCCATTCTTTACGCACACCGTAAAGCATGCGTAAAGGTTCCGTCTCTTCACTTGCGTGTACCTTTACGCAAGCTTTGGGGTGTATTTAAAGATACGATTTCGTGCAGTGAAAGACAGACGTTGTGTTTCTGCAAAAAGTACATTGGAGAGGAAATAGTTTAGAGCATCATTGGCTCATTGTACCAAAGCACATCACCTCCTCGCTTTCGAGCATGGAGAAATATTACCATTACAGCTAAACTATTTGCCATTATAGCTAAACCATTTACCATTAGATCTACATCTTAACTTATTTTACAATTATAGCTAAACTATTTACAATTATAGCTTAACTATTTACCATTATAGCTAAACTATTTACCATTACATCTTAACTATTTACAATTATAGCTAAACTATTTACCATTATAGCTAAACCATTTACCATTACATCTTAACTATTTACAATTATAACTAAACTATTTACAATTATAGCTAAACTATTTACCACTATAGCTAAACTATTTACCATTACATCTTAACTATTTACAATTATAGCTAAACTATTTACCATTATAGCTAAACTATTTACCATTATAGCTTAATAATGTACCAAAATAATGACCAAAGCCAGGCAGTCGATCATCTTTGTACCCGGACTTATCGAGATGAAAGAAACAGTTACCCAACGTGTGCAGACCTCTGACTGACAAATCATCATACATGCATAGTAAAACAGTATTAAAGTATTAGTGAGTACTGAGGGTGAAAATATCATCTAATCATGTCATCCATTCCTTTCCTCAGGCATGATGACCGACGCCCGTCTGAAGGAACTGACTCCAGCCATGCCGGTCATGTTCATTAAGGCCATCCCTGTGGACCGTCAGGACACTAAGAACATCTACGAGTGTCCAGTCTACAAGACCAAGATGAGAGGACCCACCTTCGTCTGGACCTTCAACCTCAAGACCAAGGAGAAGCCTGCCAAGTGGATTCTTGCTGGAGTTGCTCTGCTTCTGTCTGTCTAGGTCGCTACGTGTTAGATTCAAAACTAAAGAACAACGGAACAGATTTTGAGTAGACTTTGGCAATCTACCCATAGTGGAAAAATAATTTCCATTTGTAATATTGAATTGTGCAAAGCGAGCCAATGAAATCAGCTGAAAACAGATCAAGTAGTCAGGCTTTGTGCGAAGCATACTCTACCTCGTAGCCAGTGCTATTGCCCAGTAAAACTTGGACGTAATCTTACAGTCTTAAAGTCTGTTACACCTGTGATAGTCAAAATGAACTCTCAGGACGTCACCAGAAGGGGAAGGATGAAGAAAAGCCGTGTTACCATGCTGTGGTGTTTTTTTTTTTCAACACCCCGTGTCAGCTTTTGCTTCGTATTTGGGATCAAATTTGAGCTTTAGTGTTTCTTAACGAAAATATGTCTTCACTACACAAAGCGTCATCCTTTTAGAGCACCTTTGGTACAGTGGCAAAAGTGTGTCTTCTCGTGTTTTATTTGATGTATTTGAAAGTTTGATCGATGTGTTATGTTGCCATTTTTTGGACTTCATTCCGTGCGGCAAGAACCATGGTGAGCTTGATGTGAGCCAGCTTTGTGAAGACTTTTATTTAGTGGAGCAAGATGAAGAGTTACAGTAACAGTAGTTCCTACTGTGATATGTAATTATAGCATACACAACTATATACGTGTCCTGAAAAATATAAAGAAGGAAATAAGATGTATTTGTTAATTGCGAAATGCACAATTTTGTTAAGATTTATTGATTGTTTCCACAGATTCTATTGCAATTGAAATTACGTGTGTCTATGTCACCTTGATGTCTGTAATAGATCAAATAAGATATGATTCAGACGTCAATTAAAATAAGAAAATCGTCATTGACTGTTTTACATACTACACGTTACAATGTTTTCATTCCATTGATCAATAGCTTTGCAAATAGATAACTTAGACAATTATACAAATACAAACTTATGAGTTAGATAAGATGCAAAATTAAGCTTTTAAAGAAATTTTGATGGATGATTTTTATATGTAGGAATGTGAAAATATTTGTACTGTCACTTGACTGTTATCCACTGCACACAGGCTAGGTAGCTGAGTAAGGTGGTATTGGAATATTTACTAGATCACGTAATGCGATATGTCAAAGAAATTATTTGTAAATATGTCTGAATAAATGTGACGACTGACGAGAGATATTTTGTGCGAGCTTACTTGTTTTTTTTTTCATCATCTGATCATTTAAGTTCGACGAATTTTCTACTGTTACAAAATGTGAGCATGGGCTCTCTTCGATATCGATATCGTGGGCGGGCTAATCAACTCCCGTCGAGCAAAACTCCTACCGGGAGCCTAGTTGAGCTGGGCGGCGTGAAACTACTACAGGCCCGAAGAGAGACCGCCCAGACTGCGGTAAAGTGGACACAAGGCTAAATTTGAGTCCACATGAAGATTCCCGATTCCGCATGCTTTGGCGGGCTTACCGGTGGCAAATGGATAATGACTGAAAAATTTGATACGGTCTTTGCAGTAACCGAAAGATCTGCTTGGACATTACTCTCAAGTGCAACAGTACATTATCCGCAGTGCCCCGGGCGAAACTCCGTAGGAAGGTTAAGGTATGGGTAAAAAAGTCCGGAGTGTCGCCCGAAGGGACATTGCACGGTCTCTACACAGAGAAAGAGAGAAAGAGAGGGCGGGAGGGTGGGCTCAAGAAACTCTTCAACCCCCCTAGCCCTTCCCACTTTACCCCCCCCCCCCGCTTCTTCCTTTTAACTCTCACTCTCCCTCCCCCACATTCCCTTCATCTCCGGCGTAGGTTGAAAGGGCGGAAAACAGCTCGTCTCAGCTATATATAGGGTTCTCTGTACAGGTGATAATGTCCACCTGTCTAATGAGTACACGTGGCCTGCTCCCGACCAGGTGTCGCCTCTTAAACGCGAAACTCGGTCAGGAGCGTCCCCGTGCCCCACTTAGAATAGTGTTTTGTCTGTTTATCTATCAATAGATCGAAATTCAAGCCCTTTCATAATGCTGTAAGGTATGTTGATTATTCAACGTTGCACTCTATATATGCTAGAACTCGGACCCCGAGTTGGAGGACGGAGGAGCTTGATGGGCTGTGTTCTTGTTACACCGTCGTCTGAAACAAGACAGTGTTTTTCTGCGCGCATCAATTTTGGGTAAGTTCACAGGATATCATCGGTAAAATCAAATCAGTGTGACTTTGACAACATCTTTTACATGTTGTCACCAGTATAGATCTAGAACGGCGCCACATGCAGGAGTATACAAAATATACAAATGTATCCTGTACAAGAGTAGGTATTGTTGATAATGATCCGGGTAGTACTTATAGACACAAGACTGAACAGGCGGTTGCTTTTCTACAGTCAGGTAAGATCATTCTTTAATTCATTTTCTTAAGCGTTTCGTGGCATCGGAGGTTTACTGTGTACATGTGGCAAGGGGGACGTACACCTAAGATTTCCACGTGTGTTCAAAACAGTGAGTGTTGTAGTGACTGTGACATATAACATTCAACTCGTTAGTATATACGTATATGTGCTCTCCCTGGCATGCATAGAGAGTAGTTTATTCCAGTCTCTTGTAACGTTATGCTTCCCAGACGATAGACTTGATTTTTTGGTACATTTATTTAGTTCTTAAAGTTTTTTTACGTGGGAAAAACGTGTTAAAGGAAAAATGGTGTTAATTGTAGTTTTATTCCGTTAGTTTATTTTCTTAGTACATCTTAAATCGTGTGCCACAATTTGCATCTGTTATGGGCTAACATCCTCTCTAGCCCATTAATTTACCAGAAGGTAATTCTGAAATCTCCTTCTGGTAAAAATGGTTTAACAGCCCCTCACCATTAATTTACCAGAAGGTGCTTCTCAATTCTCATTCTGGTAAACAATGGGTTAAAGGCCAATTCAATTGTATGTGGTTACCGTCGCTATAAACGGCAGGGATTGTGTGTGTACTTGGGGAGTTTTTTTGGCCATTCGATAAAGAACAGGAAACTTAGTACAGTGAGATTTATAGTCATAGTTCTAGCAATTAGCCTATACCTTTCGGAAATTGTATACACACCATGCGCGAATCCAGAGGCTGATCCCGTTCGACTGGGCTAAAAAAAAAAGACGACTGGTCAAACACAAAATCGCAGAAAAAACATAACATGTACGGTAAAGTCTTAATATTTGAGTGCTGTACCTCTCTATATATTATATACTTCGTGTGTGTGTGTGTGTGTGTGTGTGTGTGTGTGTGTGTGTGTGTGTGTGCGTGTGCGCGCGTGTGTGTATGTGTGTGTGTGTGTGTGTGTGTGTGTGTGTGTGTGTGTGTGTGTGTGTGTGTGTGTGTGTGTGTGTGTAAAAACTAGGAAATAAGGTTCAACGTCGGTTTAATTTACAATCATGCCGGTAGTTCTAACGAATTTTTCGGTAGACTCTCAACACAACATCAGTGCCGACATGCAGTATACGTACAGACCACGCCGTCACCGAATTAATTACAACTGTGTAGACATAAGACGCTCTGTTATAGCACGAGTTTAAACTGTAATTTACAACACAAAAAAATTGGACTTACCCAAATTTTTGACTGTACAACTCCAGTCTTTCTCAAGGAAAGAGAAATCCACCGCTTCCGTGACGTCACGTTATGCAGATGACACACGTGACTCCGTGAGCAGTGGATCGTAACTTGCGGAAAGTCTGTGGCGCCCCCCGTCTCTGTTGATGGATGGTTGTAAAGCCCGGATGTAGATGACCTCTTTAACACCTCGTGCCATAGTGACCTCTACCAACACAGATGAACTTTCAAGATAAGACGCTCTGTTGTTAACTGCCTGGCACGCACAATACATATAGCCGCATAGATGAAATGTTTTGAGTTCTGTAGTGCCATAAGTTTGTGATCAGCTAAAGGTTAGTCCTTTTTAGTTACATATATCTTTCTTAGGGTACTAGTTGTAACATAGACTGAATCGTCAACTCTTGAGTTCTGTGTGGCGATGAGTCAGACCTTAGAATAGGTGTGAGGAAAAGTTGACACAAATAATGCCGCTTTTATTCAAAGTTAAATCTTTGTAGTTTTAATTGTAGTTTTATTCCGTTAGGTTAACCTATTTTTTTTACCAGAAGGATTACCTTCTGGTACATTAATGGGCTAGAGGGGGTGTTAAGCCATTTTTTTAACAGATGCAAATTGTGGCACACGATTTAAGATGTACTAAGAAAATAAACTAACACAATAAAACTACAGTTAACACCATTTTTTCCTTTGACACGTTTTTTCCACGTAAAAAACTTCTAAATAATCAAGTCTCAGCCGATAGTCAACATATATCCTTGTAAGATGTGTGTTGGCTACATTATTGTGTCCGACATGTTTTAACTTCGGAAACAAAAATAATCTGTTGTTTTGACTATCACTGAGTACACATTTATGTGCGACGACTTTCCATGGTTCAAAAGCGGAGAGTTCAACATTTTATTGCAGTAAGAACTGGAGTAGGGTGCCGCAAACATAATGCCATAATAATCAGACATCTTCCCAATGTATGAAGCCAGTTTAAACTGTAATATCTAAGAATTGGACTTACCCAAATTTTCGACTGTACAACTCCAGTCTTTGTCAAGGAATGACTGGAGTTGTACAATCGAAAATTTGAGTACGCCCGACGTCCTATTTCTTTTGTTGTAAATCACAGTTTAAACTTGCTTCATAATGTCTTCTACCAGCACAGATGAAATTTCTAGATAAGATCTTCCTTACGTGTTGTTAACCCAGCGCCAGGCCCGTCATGGCGAATGTGTGCAGACAACATACATGTACTATCGTCAACCCGGATCCGGGCAGCGACAGTGACGATAATTCGGGAAACAGCAATGCTTATTTCCTGGTAACTTTCTCTCAGTTTCAAGACAGGAATTGTGTAGAATATAGTAAAGGTGTTGAGCATTCATCGAGACACAAACACAAACATCAATATCTTTCACCGACAGTAAATTAATCTACGAATAGACAGGCTTACATATTTCAATGTGTTATCATTTATGTACAACTCCTTTAATACATACATCTTATGGGTTTATTTTATTCTCTGTCATAAAGATTATAATCCCAACAATTATAAAACAGTTTTTGTTTTTGTTTCAATTCCGCAGGATGACTTCGTGGTCGAAACAAATGTCCCTGATGAAGTAAGCCATGTCTTAATTTTTAACGGGCAATGTTAATGAGGAATCATTTTTTTTAATAACCTTTATTGTACATTCATGCCCTATCGGGCTATACAGATGAACAGATGAAAATGTATACACACGTTTGCAGTACAAACAGGACTACTGATACAAATCTAACTACATTAGCACTAAACAACATTAATACAGAGGTTCGGCTTCTTCTCGTTTCTTTGTGATGTTAAGAATATAATCTAATACAGGATGATCAAAGCGCATAAGAAAGATAAATTTTTCAATATTAGACAAAAATTGGAAGTATGGAAACGTTCTTGTAATATATTTAAAAAGATTGTAAAATGCGATGGGTATCTGTATCTGTATAGCCGGTATAACTGCCCTTCGGCGTAACACACCAGTTTCGCAGGCCTCCCTGTTGTCGGTTTGAACTTTGACCAGCCATTTCACTGCCATAAGCCGTGCCAGTTTTAGTTGATAGTTTGTAAAGTCTGGCTTGTCTTGGTCTAGCCGAGTCGTCCGATCTGGAAGGTCAACGATAACTTGCTGAGGAAGTACGTTCCTTACAAGAACAAGCCAAACTGGTACATCGCCTCGAACTGCGTAAGTTTATTCGCCTTAAAATGCCGTACGCCTTTCTCGGAGCATTTTTAAGGAAAGACAACAACAAAATTAAAATGATTTCATTGACACAGACATTCAGTTTAGTTGAATCTCACAGACCTAACGTTATCATGTGCAATTTTATAACCCTTACTTACGTTTTATAATTCGATAGAAGTAATAGGAAAGTTGATATCAATTTAGTAACTGAATCGATTTTATATGTATGTAAAAGTACAATTGTTAAACTAATATTATTCTATTATATTCGATACATCTCGATTCGATTCAATTCTGACAATATTGTAAATAGTAGTAGTAGGTTCTCGAATATGACCTGTTAAAATGCTTGTGTAATATATTTTTAACCCTTTAGTGTATCATTGTATAGGTCTCATGTATTGCCACTACAATTGTATACGTTTCATGTAATACCACCGCAATTTAGTCTCCTGACTCCAAGAGTGGTACGTCTCTGTAATGATGTAAATATGATATCAAATAAACCATTCATTCATATCAGCACTACAAGTAGGCTATTGTACGAAATGACTCTCACTATGTTGTCATCAAAACATATTATGGAACTCCTTTTTTGTATGACCTGTTGGACGTTTTAAAAATAAACATGTCAGATGGCACTGTTAGGGGAAAACTAACTGTTTCTTTACTTTGTTTTGAACAGTTAACTTAAGATCAACATATTTATAAATATATGATCCTCAATTCCATCCTGTGGTCTTACAGTATCTGGGTTTAAGAGGATGTGGGAAGAAATTCCGCGCTGTCACCCCTAAATTCATGAGATTAGAGAAAAACAAGCAGATTGTGAAGATTGTGACATCTCTCAACCAGTGCAGTAATGCAGGTAAGATACGCAATCAACTCTAGAACATCTTGGATATTTGTAGCAATATATTTTGACATGTCAAATAACATTCAATGGAATTCGACATCAACAACGCTTTTAAGATTTGACAGGTCCCCTGGTACAAAACAGACCCTTCTTCCGACCACCACAAACAAACAAGGTTGGCTGAAGTTTGGTAGCAGACTGAACATATTTAGGCCATGCCTGCCTTTCTACACGAGTCTAATCGAATTTGAGTTAGATTTGAGTCAACTTTGACCCCCGAAGACGGGTGAGCTACCCTCGAACACCAGCCAACCACCAGCCCACCATGGCGGAGCTTCCCGTCCACACCCGAATGTTTGAAACATTTTGAAACATTCGGGTGACGCAGCTAAACAGTAGCCGACCTCGCCGAACACCAGCCAACCTTGCTCCCGACCTACTCGTGACCATGGTTGGGGGAGTTCGGCAGTGTTCGGGAGGCCATATTCGGCTATGTGTGACAGGGGTTTAGGGTACAAGTGTACAAGTAGCTAAGCCTATCTCTGTTTCTTTTCTATCAGATCAGCAGGATAAACAGGAGTCCACCTTAGCTCCAGACGTCACAAGACTGAATGACCTGGCTGAAGAAATGGGACGTCCTCCGCGCTCCACTGTCGTCACCACTGGTGGGAGGGTCAATCCGTGAGTATCATATTATTTATTTATTTATTTATTTATTGTTTAATCAGCTTCAACATCCTCACTCTAAGGTCACAACTTCTCGTTATGTATTGCTCCTTTAACGCTAGGAGTAAAACCTTGAACTTCAACCATGACTTGTTTGTTTGTTTGTTTGTTTGTTTGTTTGAACCTTTGTAAATGCTCAGACCGGCTTACTGGCTGCTTGTCATTGACATTGAAGTCAATGTGACCAGTATAAAATGGTTATGAGAAATATTAGAAGTAACATAATGTAACATACATCGTTACAGTCTCACTGACCAGTTATACATTATACAGATCTGGAGACTGAGCATACTGAACGTTGTGAAGTTAGGACAATTTTTGATGCCTTGTCAGTAACCCTTTTACTCACTTTTAAAATAGCACTCAGACGCCACCTGTCGTAATACGGAAGAACTGCACCATTGCTTCCTTTGAAGACGTGCTCCGCCGGGACCCTGTCGTCTTCCCGGATGAGGAGGAAGACTCGGGCGGGGAGAATTCGTCCTTCATGGTGAGGTCAAACAAACTACATGGCAGACGTCACAGTTGCGTTGCGCAGTAGAGGGACAAAAATGGGATTGTAGTGCCTAGCTAAATTCTTTGAAACTCTTTTTTTCTCTTGAAAATTTTGGTCCAGTTTTGAGACTTTTGGGCTATGAGGGGCAGGTAGGGTCTAAACCTTCCTACTTTGGTCAAGTTTTCTTGATTTCACCAGACCAGTTTAGTGGGTGTAATGAGAGACCTGAGTGATGAGGTCTTGCCTGCCCAGAGCGGATGGATACATGAGAAAATTAGGTCAGAAATAGGGTTTGTTTACTGTTGTCAGCTGTTGTTGGAGTTTGAGCTGGTCAACCCCCTGTTTTCTTTCTATATTTGGGAGGCAGACCCTTGTGGCTTTCTGGTGCAGAAGAATTTTTGAGATTGAAATGTGGGAAAGTACTTTTATAAGTTCTTCTTTTAGAGCATTTAACTATAGGTTTCTATAGGCACAATAAACTGTACTGCCTGCCCTAAATGTCCTGGATGACGATTTAAGCTTGAGTGGCCTGAAAACGTCTGTAGAATGTTCAATTTTAAAATGTTCAATAGAATACATTCAGCTTTTATATAACTAGTTTTGAACCATGGCCAACACATACATGTTGCATATCAACTGGTGCCACATTTCTGTTCTTGTCATAACATATGTGTGAACGCAAATGTAATCACTTTGCAAGAAAACTCCTTGTTATTTTTCCATAGGAAAGGTTTGTTGTGGACGTTAAAACGATCGGCCAGGTTAGTGTGTATGTACTGATACTGATGTCTACTTTGTTTAATATAGATACTGATGTTTTGTTTCGTAGAAGTTGTCATATTGAATATCAACACCTTAGCAATCATTGTAGTACTGTCATTAAACACGTTGAATTTCATTTTTTCTTGTAGGAGAACCATCCTATATGGGAGATGAAGACTACGTTTCTGAAGAAATATGTCCCATACAGGAACAAACGACGTTGGTACATTGCATCAAATTGTGTACGTTTAATTTGTGAATTATGCACTTTATGATAGCAGAGGGTCTCTGTCCATAGTCAGAAAAAAAATACATTGATTTGCATAATGAATTCTATCACTGCTTTTTAGGTCTTGATTCGAAATAGCTGTCGGGTATCTTCCCCAATCTCTATGTTGTTTTTCTTCTGCTTCTGAATGCATCATCATACTGATAAGTTAAACAACGGGGTTAAATCAAGTCGGAAGCACATGCTTCTTCTAAAACGTCGAATGTTGGTTCGTACATGGACAGACAAATGTAATGAAATGTGTATCAAGTTAGATGTATCAACAAAGGTGAAATGTCTATTTGGTTATTTTATTTTACCATACAGTACCTCGGTTGGGCCGGAGACAAATCCATGAAGCTACAACCAGTGACATGCAAGTTTGTTCGCAGGGAAAACTACAAGACTATCGTCAAAGTTGTAAACCCTATAAATGCAGCAAGCCACGCCAGTACTAGTGTGACTGGTCAACAAGAAGGTAAGAACCCGTGATACGTCCATGACCAACACAACAAGAAATGATTCAACTGTGTCGTTCCTTCATAGCAAATAACGACGACGTTTTAGTTGGACAAGAAACAAGGTTTCATATACTTAATACAGACGACTTCATTATAGGACACTGTGGCTTGGGTTTCTCATAACATTTATAACTCTTCTATCTTCATGACTTTTACCTAGGACGAATACCTGACAGCACTACACCCACAGTGGCATACTGTGACCAAGATCTGGCGTCACAGGGCAAAGTCAATGAACAACTTGGAACACAGCGCCATGCGAACGATGCGTCACAAGTCGGAATACCAAGCCAGGGCCAGGAATGGATCAACCCGTCGTCTGACCATGTCCTAGAGGGAACAACAGGATGGGACTGCTCCATACTACCGGATGGTACCCTCTTCAAAGAGTTGAATGACTTTGCGACACTGACAGAAAGTTTCTCTTCGGACCAGACAGACGAGCAGCAGATCGAGAACGATCAAGAAAGAACCAGAGACATTGTTGAAACACTTCTTGCTGGGCTGGACTCGGACATTGGATGGCACTGAAAGTAATGCCATCGTGTGAGAAGTAGAATGCATCAATGAATGTAAATATGTACTTATTGTTTTAAAAATATCCGCGTTTGCCTCGCTCCCAACCCATATATCCTGGCAACGGAAGAAAGCGATAGTTCGCTGTGGACCATACGCGAGGAACATAGAACGTCCCATCATGAAACTAAAAAAACTACAAGAATCAGAATTTGTTTGATTTTTTTCCAACACTCACCCCAGAATTTGCATTTCCGGAGAATCCCATCAAGTGAATAAAGATTGAAGTCAGATACATGTATTCTAAATGTGATGGCCTTTTCTCTTACATTCTGGAATTAGTAAAAAAAGCTATTTCCTGTATGTTGGTGTCACATCAGACCTTGATTTTCCTGGATAGCCCGCCCATGACCCGGCTCCCTCCTCTACAACCTGCTGTTTTATTGGATCCAAATTCCAAATCAAGATCAGGCCTTGGGAGAGATTGAGGGGACTACCCCTACACTAGGGTTCACAGAGAACAGGGGTGAAGGGCAGTCCGTAAAACATAGGAGACATGACATCATGCCAGTCGTCTGTGCTCAGGCACATATTTTGTACCATTAGCGGTGCACCCCTGCAGTTTAGGCCACACTGCCTTCATTATATGGATGACATCCGCGCTCGCATCAATTTTCGTCCCTTTCAAAAACAAAAGTTTGCTACTATGCTGTTTCTTTCGGTACTTGGAGGACAGGACAACAGAGGTCGAAAGAAATGAAGTACATGGCAGAGCAAGGGTAGCAGGGCTCGGATTTACCACTTGCTTGCACCACAGCGTCTTCTAAAGTCAAAGAAGATGTGAAAGAACAAAAATAAAGAACTTACTGTTTGGTACACCTTGGTCTATGTGTTCAGTCACTTGTTCAACCTTCCTGACTACTTAGATTTCAAAATGAAGCCAACTTGTTTTTTGCCCAACTTGTTTTTTTTTCGCATCAGTTTTGTGGTACCCCGGAGAATGTCATCCAAGCAGTCAAATCAGTCTGGCCTTATCGGGGTACGGAACTCAGAGTCATCTCTACAACTTGGCCCTCGTATTTACTCGCACCCACACATGTACGGGTCTCGCTTCGGTGGTCTCAAGTCCAACTCATCTGTTTCGTCTGTATATTTTTCTTCACGTAGACCAGCGGAGGGACTGGGTCTTTCCTGTATTTATTTGTCTAACGTTGAGGTTTGTTTTCGGAGGCTGTAATTTAGGCGACAATTGGAGACTACTAAGGATAAGAAAAGGATTTACTGTGACTTATAATTTCAAAGTTTATTCGGATATGATCAATCGCAGCCCGAAGGCTGAACTGCTGATTCATTTACAGAGGTGTTCATCACTAAAACTATGTATAAAATACGTAATACAACATTCAAACAATCATCATGGTCTAAAAATAAGTAAATACTGTACATATATAAACAAGTTAAAAGTTGTCTCACTTCTACAAGCAAATAACAGGGAAATAAAAACAATCACAGAACTTGGATAGAGATGGCTACGGAGGATTATTGCCCGTATTCGTTTAGTAAGGTACACATGTACGGGATAGGGGAGTGACTGTAACGTTTTGTTCTGGTCCGTGGGCAGTTCAGTTTCTGAGAGTTTCTAGTTTCATAATCATCACACTGCACATGTTTGAGAGAGACGGATCACCCTCCCAACGTTTCCTTTTGCTCTAAACCCACAGCTCAAGATAAATCTATTGAAAAGACTAGAGGTCAACGATCTCATGCCTTCGTCAAAAGATGTTATCGTTATATAACTTAAGAAGGTAGAAGTGATATATTAGTCCCCCTAAATATGGAAGTTGGATTGTGAAAATTACCCCTGCCGATGCAGTCTGCAATCGTGCATTGGGCAAGGGAAAAAACATCTGTGCAGGCTGTAAGGCAACACCGCCTGCAGCTACATGGACTATCCCCTCTGGGACTTTCTCCCTCTGGGACAGCCTGTAGCCCATGTGTCACAATGAAGGTAGAGTATCATGGAAGCCCTATCATGGAAGGAAACTGAATTATATAATTGCTTCATTAATTATGCAAATTACATCATCATTTGCATACTGGTCATCTAATTATGTCAAGCATCACTTACCCTACCTATGCCCCAAATATCAGGATGATCCGTCGACCGGTTATTGAGTTATCCTACTTTAAACATTTTCATACAAATGCTCCTGCAGTTCCAGAGCAAGCCGCTAGGAGGCCCAAACTTATGTCACTTCTTCCCGAGCACAAGACCTATCTACCATCCAAAAATCATGACCCTACCTCCTCCAGATCACCATATTTCAAAACCGGAAGTACCGCTGCAGTACCATAACGAGCCGCCAGGGGGCCCATATTCCTATCACTTCTAGACCTCATCAAGACCTACCCACCTACCAAATATGAAGACAATCCATTTAAGCCTTCTCGAGTTATACTGTTGACAGACTCACGCACACACGCACGCCCATGAAAACATACCCTTCTTGACGAAGGCAAAAAGTTAAACTTCAATGATGACGAGAATTTGGTGGTTGAAACATCAGAATGAACCAGTGTTGAAAGATGAAACACTGTTGTTGTTGTTTTACATTTCATTTGAGGAGGGGTACAAGAAACGAAAGAAATGTCTTACTTAGCTTTATATCACTGACGATTCTCAATTGGGTGCATGGTGGATAACATGTTATGGTGGACAATTATGTCAAACATACCATACATATCGTGGTAACATAAAATCTGCTCTGTTGATGCTCTAGCTCGTGACTCTAGGAATTCTTTATATGTCATGTTCTGTTCACATAAATTCACGGGGAACACGGTGCCATTTCACACACTCTTTGATTCATTTGATTTCTAACCTTCTCTGAAAGTTTGAACTTCTGTCCTCACACGTTGTGCACATGACCTTGGTCGTGTTTGCAGGTTCCAAGCTACACGTAGTTGGGATTTCGTGACGTTACCGAGGGTCTACTTACAACACACCCTCCCACTACAAACGGTGTCCTTACAAGTATGTGACCTTGGTGATCTTTGTTCCTTGCGCAGTTTGAAACAGAAGTTTTTCATTTTTATAACATTTAACGGAGGGGATGTGTGGGTGTTCCTTGTTAACATTCTGGACACATATCGTGTGTATTCATCGAAATCCCATTTTACTTTCCTCTTCGTTACAACAAACGGTTCATTTGACTTTTTGAGTGTTTGTGTGTGTGTGTGTGTGTGTGTGGGTGAGGGGGGTCAATTCATCCAACGCCGTTACATCCTTTTCCTACAACTCAGGGTGTTTAAAAAAAGCAAAGATCGCACCCCCCCCAAACGTATATCCAATGGACCATCCCACGCTGACAGCATCCCTTCACATCACCACTGTCGTCAGCTTTCTTCACCTCTTGACAACCACTTGTTACTTGGAATCGCTCCCGAGTCGCACCGTCTCGCGAAAATACTTGATGCCGTATTTTGCTGGACGACAGGGAAGTGCAAACACACCCCTCCGGCGTGTCACCCCGCCCCACGTGGAAGAATTCGACCCGACTTTGTGTGTTTATTCCTACGTGACATGCCCAGGCCGGTTTGGTAGGCGCTTAGGGCCGATGTGCTACTTCAGAAGGTAGAGAGACATCGCCAGACACGGTTCACTCCTGTATACACTAGAGGATAAGTGGTGCCAGAACTATGAAGGTTTGGCTGCTGGTTGTGTTCACCGTCGCGAGTGGCCCAGACTCAGTCCGTGTGGCTTCTCTTCCTAATGCCAGATATACAACCTCGGACCCCGGCAGAGATCGGCTAGGGTCAGCGGAAGACGGGCCCACAGATGTTGATGTAAGTATCACATATTTTCTAAGTAATATTTCTATCATCACTAAAGACTTAATCTGTAGACATCTGGTGGGACGATTTACCCGCTTAGGACCGGTGGGCATATTAGCGAAATGTGTTAAAACAATTCATAGTTTCCCTTTCATAAAGAGTCCCTGAAAGTTCAATTCCGGATTGTACGCACTGGAAAACATGCCAAAATGTGGTTTTGAAATGTTATCTGCAAATCTAGTTATAGCACGATTATAAATCATTTAGCGTTAATGGGTTTCTGATGTCTATACGAAGTGAGGGAAGTACTGATGTTGAACTTGTAATGTAGCATTGAACCAGTATGCCAAACACCTTTAGTACGACTGCACTGTGTACAGAGGCCTCCAACACGCAATCTATCAGGAACATGTGAGGCTCGGAGGTGGGGGATGGTAGGACAGGGTTTTAAAGTCCTCCTGCTTCAGTTCTAATAGCTTTATGTGATATACTGACAGAAAGACAATTACGTTAACACGAAAACGGAAGTAAGGTGAGAGTTGGAAGTCGGCCGCGGCGGGGCGGTGTCACAGCTAGAGCCGCTGGCTGAGTTTTCAAACTTGAATACTGAAGGAACAATAAGTCCATTTTACCAAACGAACCCGTGAGGTTTCTGACGTCTGTCGCTGTCTCGTTTGGCGAACTGGCTGTACTTAGCTGTAGAAGTCAACAGTGTTGTGTGCGTGTGTTGGACAGGCGATCCATTAGCAACCATCACTCAGTCTGACTGACTGACTGGCAGCTTCTGTTTTGGCATCAGTGAGGGCTGATGTAAACAACTAACAGAGAGAGTGATGACCTGCCAGCATCTGACAACTGGTATAACCAACCTCCTTGGCATAACGCACAGACAAAAGAGATGAACAAACGGACCAACAAAATTCAGAAAACGAACGAAGGCAGCAAACCTTGACTTGGCACGGTAGGGTCAACTCTCGACGTGAAACTACCTAAGAAAATAAGACCAGGGAAAAGAAAGCAAACTAGAAAATGATCTAAAGCTCCCCAAAGTGTCGTGCTAATCACGTCTTAGACATGGTGTATCTGACGCATCTGACAAGTCGAAGCCGCGAGTGTTTTTCCAGGCATTCTTGTAGCCTCACCGCGCCATGTACGCAAACTCTACCAGCTCAGAACGTTTGCAAATATTGACCGGGTCCAAAATAGTGGCTGGAGCTGTTTGGCACGGATCTTCCTGTTTAGCCTTGTCCCATTTTAGTGTCCCGAACACGCTGAAAATTTCGTGACGTCTTCACCTTTCGGCACCCTTCGTCCTTCACATGAAACTTTCCAAACGAACCAACGTCACGTTTGCTGAATTCATTGGACGTCAAAAGGGCAGGAGGATTCGTCGTATGAGTCACCATGAGTCTTGTACATTAACATACGGGTTTGACGTTAGTCTTTGCTTGTGTAAAACGTTATAACACGAGGTTTAATATTGAAGACCTCAGGCTATAGTGTGATGTGTGTGAACAAACAGGGCAATTTTGCACATAACCAAACCATACAAAGCTGACAAAAAGCTCAAGACGTGTCTAAATGTTGCAACTTTCCCAACGAAATATTGTACTATTACGTGTTTTTACGTGTCTGCTTTGATAATTTCCTACTTCAAGCACTGTTCAAATGTACGTTGAGGGACGCGTTTTCCTGTCAGTTTCTGTCGCGTCTTTGTTGCATCAAGTTTCTTACTCTTCGTCCCACGACTTGGCTTCCCGCTATGTCCAGATGTACTCACACAATAAACAACCCTGTCATGATGATGGCTTCAAGGACAACGTTTCCGAGATCGAGAGGGTGAAAAACGAAACCGGCTACGGAATCAAAACTGATGTCGAGAGGTGCCAACTACGATGTTCTGCGGTTTTAAATGTAGCCTATTGAATATCTTAAACGGACTTGAATAAACGAGTTGAATGACCGACTTGACAAGTGGTGTACTCAAGGCGTGTAGGTGTCGAAAGTTTGACATTGTACAGTATTTCTACGCCATTTCGTGTCGCTCCATACTGCTAGTGTTCTTTCGCTTAACACCCAATTTGTCCCTCAGGGCTTCAAAATGGAAACTGAATTGAACAAAATCTACAAGAGTTGCAACCAGCGAAGACCACATCTAAACTGTGAGGGCAACAGAATCATGTTTTGGAAAGCCAACGCTTATCGGCCAGGCAGTAAACATTTTATAGCGATAAAAAAACAGAGAGCAGGCTAATGTTGCTCTAAATGTATCCAGCATAGAACACATTTATGCTAATCGGTATTGTCGATCTGACCTTACAAAGATGGCATAAATTATGCAAATATTTCAGTTGAAACGATGTTCTCGAAACCGGGTAGTTAAACTTTCATTTGTAGAATCTAGACTTCTTGTCAGGCAACTTTATTCTAAAAGAGCTTCCTTCAATTGAAAACGTTGCCAGTGACTCGTGTAAGAGGAAACTTAGAAGACGGTTTTGTGCTGGGTACGTAAAATGGTGACATTTTCGATCTCGTAAACTTGCAGACGAGGGCGAAACTGGGTGTGCCATTCAGAAATGTCATATCTTTGAAGTTTGGACAAGTAAAGACACCGTGGTGACTAAGTACCGCACAGAGAGTCAAAGATAAAAATGTTTAGTTATCTCCATGAAAAATGGAGATATTGTTTTGGGTCTGTCTGTCTGTGTGTCTGTGTGTCTGTGTGTGTGTCTGTGTGTGTGTGTGTGTGTGTTTCCGCCAACTACTAGTGAGCATAACTTAAGAACGCCTTTATGGATGGTGATGATATTTGGTATGTAGGTAGGTCTTAGGAAGACAAAGGTCAAGGTCAAATCTGGGCCTCCTGGTGGCTGACCTTGGTACTGCAGCAGAACTTCCGGTTTTTGTATCTTTTGTCCTGAACATGCTATGGTCTTGATTTTTTTGTGGCAGAAAGCTTTTCCTGTCAGGAATAAGTGGTGTGGGTTTGGTCCCCCTAGCAGCTTGTGCTGGAACTGCAGGGTGGGTTTTGGAGAAATCTTTAAGAGCAGATAAGTCCAGAAAGGAGCAACGTATTATCATGATTTTTGGTATGTAGGTGTCTTACACAGAGATGTACATAAGTAGATGCAAATTATGCAAATGAGGACTTAATTTGCATAATTAATGAGGAAAATCTGTAATTCCAGTGTTTTACATTATAGGACTTTCATACATGTAATGTGTATAATCTATCGCAGGTAGAATATCAACAGATACCAATTATGCAAATATAGACCTCATTTGCATAATTAATATGAAAATTCGGTGATTCCTTAGTGGTAAATGATGGGAATTTCATACTTGTAACATGTGTAAGTTAGTTTAAAATTTACAACACCATGCATATATTATGTTAATGTACAGGTCATTTGCATAATTCATGATAACATGTTGAAATGAAACATTGCCAAAGGATTGGACTTTGACATCAAATATATGTTATTTGTGTTGAGGAAACCCTATTTCATGGAGATATGAGGTCTCCGAATTCTTGTTTGGCTATATTTTATTTGGATATGGGGGCCTGCATAGGAGGGGGTCTCCTGAGAACGCTCTACACTAAATTCGGGATAGTCGGCTACGTGTTACGGTAAATTCAGTTCGTTCCCCAAACAACCACAAACGAACATTGCCAAAGCCCCGCTGACCCAAGTCTGGAGAGGAAATCGGGTACAGATGTCGTCAGACATGAAGAATCAGTTCTGTCTGTGAGCAGCTCAGCTCGTCCCAACTCGTGCCAGTTCGACCTTTCCAAATGATCCTTAAGTTTGTCATCACGTATGGTCATGGGAGTATGTCATTACCTTCGCCAAGAAGGTTATGTTTTTGTGGCCGTGTGTCCGTGTGTGTGTGTGTCAACAGCATAACTTGAGAAGGCTTGGATGGATTATCTTCATACTTGGTAGGTGGGTAGGTCTTGATGAGACCTCGAAACGATTAGATTTTGGGCCCCCTGGCGGCTTGTTATGGTACTGCAGCGGAACTTCCGGTTTTGATATCTCATGATCTGGACATGCTAGGGTGTTGATTTTTGGATGGTAGGTAGCTCTTGTAGTCGGGAAGAAGTGACGTAAGTTTGGGCCCCCTAGCGGCTTGCTGTGGAACTGCAGAAGCATTTGTATGAAAATGTTTAAAGTAGGATAACTCAATAACCGTTTGACGGATCATCTTGATATTTGGTATGTAGGTAGCTTAAGTGATGCTTGACATAATTAAATGACAATTATGCAAATTAGGATCTAATTTGCATAATTAATGAGGGAATTCTATAATTCAGCTACCTTCCATGATTGGACTATTATACTTTGTGACATGTGTATTAAGAATGAGAGGAACATCGCCATATATTAATTATGTAAATGAAGACCTAATTTGCATAATTAATGAGAAAATACTATGATTTCATAATGGTTGATGTTGGCAATTTCATACTTGACTGTGCATTTCGAAGTTGACTGGAGGTGAACATCATCCAACATAACTTATTCAAATCAGCACCTCATTTGCATAATTTATGAGGAAATGCTAGAATTACCTTCTTTGTTAAGATAACACTGCCATTGGGAGGAGAATATGATCAACTGATGTAATTCATGCAAATGAGGATCTTATTTGCATAATTAGGGGGAAATCTATAATTTGCCAGTCATAAAGGGTAATCTCATTTGGCGAAGGTATGAGGTCGCGGAACTCTAGTTAGAACTATAATGAAGGGCTAGAAAACACAGAATGTGAAGATTGTCGGTATTTTTTTTCTTTTTCTTTTTCTACTATGCTCTTTGATTCCAAAGTGATTCTTTTCTCGTGGTATATGAGCCTTTGTGGTCGATAGAAAAGACAAAAGAACTCTTCAACAATTTAGGACCAATAAACAGACAGCATAACTTTTTATGGACCTTGTCTAGACTAGACTAGTACAGTGTACACTGCTAAGACAGTTGACAAGTCATGGAGGACAACGAGTTCTGCAGATATGACACACTGAAGTAGACAGGAAGTTTTGCCCACGTGCGAGTCATGCACCAGACTGTAAATCCATTTCCGCACGCCTAATTACGAAGCTCGTCTTACAGCCACAGCTCTCAACCCCCCTTTGGACTAGTTTTAGTACCGTTGATCACATAAACACGCCGTTCCGGAGGCTACTTGTCCACTATAAGTGCTGACCTTTGCTACAAGGTGGTGTCACCGTTAGAAAGAGCCGTCTCAACATTAACTCCTGGGTCAACGGTCGTAAGACCTTTAGATAAAGTACAAACGTCATTGCACAATTTTCACGATATATCATATGCTTGATCTGTGACTGTGACCTTTATGATGAAAAATGAACATTTGTTTTAAGGAATAATGATAACAAACCATTCGACTTTTTCGCTCAGCACTAGGACTGTTCTAGTGTAAAAGTAGTTTGTAGCAAAATGAGCGATTAGTTCCTGCCCACGGATCACCTGTCCTGACTTGATCTTTTGTTGGGCACAAAAATAACGCAATGTACGGTACATCAGGCCCAGTAGCATCTGGCACAGTAGCAGCCACACATGTGTGTAAATTTGTTCTGTAGCCAGTCCTCGACAATGTGGTAAAGAAACTAGAGGAGACAAGAGACTGGACTCTACCGGATTCAAAGACTGGATTCAAAGTCTATGGTTTGAGAAGTCTATGATTCGGCCATTTCACACCCTCTGGTAAAAGGTATAATTTCATCCCTACTACGTCTGACATGTACCATGGGTATTTGTAGCGCCAAAAAGGCTGTAATGGGAGACCAGTAATATATATATCACTCCATATTCACTGAAAACATCTATCCACATCTGGGACAGAATCCTCGTCATCAGACAAGTTACTATTAACATTTTCACCTGACAAAAATAGCTCCTAATCAGTGAAGACCATAATTATATTCGCTATTTCATTGAATGGTGAAACTACAAAGTGTAGGTTTACACCCCTTTCCACAGAAGGCTGACACCGCTCAGCGACCAAATATTTCACAGAACGCTCAGCGAATTTCACGGACAAAGGACGATTTTTTTTACGTTTCATGTGTTTTAAATCATACTTTTGTATATCGTGCATCACATTCAAAGTATAATAGCAACTTAGCAAGGGTCACACAAATCCAATTTTGGTCGCTCAACGGTCGCTCAGCGATCGCCGCCTAGTGGAAGGGTGCTTTAGACCCCCATTCCACTAAGACGGCGCTCTCGCTGCGACTTGAATTGAATTTGCGTAGCCCTTCATTTCATAATTTGAATATCACTGAAAAAAACAACAAAACACACAAAGCGTAAAAAGATTCGTTTTTTAATCTATGAAATCCGTTGAGCGCTCTGTAAAAATCTTAGATCGTAGAGAGAGCGCCGTCCTAGTGGAACGGGGGTGTTAGCGAATTGAAGGGTTTGGCACTTATTCAAAGCAATCACTTCTCCATGTCGTCTGTATGTAGTATGTAGCAGCTGCAGAGTAGGCTTGTTGGCATAGATTCACCTGACACGGCCTGTGAGAGACTAGCTAAATGTGTATTAACCTCCGCGCCTTTCAAAAAGTACTAAAATTACACACCATATCCCTGGTAATATAGTCTTAAGTAAGTATACACCTTATAACCCACTCATTTCCGCTACAGATAACGACAAAAGTGGGCGGTTAAAACGTCGGGCTTCTTGGTGCAATGCCTTTTGCAAAGATTAATTTGTGAAGATTTACCACTTGCGAAGATATTTTCTATTTGAAAAGACACCTTACCAAAAATGTCTTTCGACGTCTCTGCCTTCAGGTGTATCAGATTATCTTTTGGGAAAAGCGGTCACACGTAATCTGAAGTACGATTCCACAACAGCTAGCCACCCGTGATGGCACAGGAGCCTTGGGAACGGTCCGGGGGAATTATTACGGAAAAGGTCGTGCAAGTGACATTTGCCATTTGTTTCTAACACCGACCAGATGCGACATCAAGTTAAGTCATAAATCGGTTAAGCTCAAAGGGTTTACCGTTAGAGACACCTCGGTCTGTTTTTGGTTTTGTACCTTTAAATCGGTTTCAAGGATTCGTTCTACCGATTGTTTTGAACCTAGTAGTAGTTTTTCGGTCGGTCACACATGTGAAATATGTGCCCATAGACACTGAGTCTGGGTGGATCTGTCATGGATGAACTCAGCAGTCTGGGACACAAAGCCAAGTTGGCTAGCTAGCATGTTTCTGCCACCACGAACTTATAGAACACGAAATACTGATTGAAGACATCATTAGAAGAAACTGTTATGTCATTTTGTATCGCATGTTGTATCGTAATTGTACAGTTTGTTAATCGTCCTTTTTATGCCCAGCATTGCCTGAAAACCAGGTTTTTATGTACCTGAGTGTTTTTGCTGGTGAAAAAAATAAACTGAAACTGAAACTGACGACACTCGACCAATATCTAGATCAATGAATCCCAACTAGACATCGACAGGATACACACTCTTTTTCAAGTTGCAAGTATTCTTTGGTAAAACTCCAAACTGATGGAAATAGCATGTGTCGAAGACTCCAAGGTACTTTTGTTCACTGATTAAACCTGGGCTGTCACGGGGAATTTGTGTGGCTCGAGGTCTCACAGTAGTCTGGCTGCTTACATGTAACTGAGACGTAATATCACACTGTTTTTTGAAGCGCTTTGTGCAAGAGTTTAATTTTGTTTTTGTCTCAGAAGGCCTCGGACGTTTCCAATTCACCTGCCCCCGCAGGGCTCGATATGAGCATGCGTTGACACTAACAGCTAGCCTGATATCCAGTCTTGTTAGCTTGTTGGCAGGGTAGCGGATCTTGGGGAGTGGACCAAAGCTAACAAGACTGGATACCAGGGTAACTAACAGCGCCAGACGGTGGTTGGAATGCTTCCAATCCTGTAATCTTAGACCCTGGAAACTGTTCAAGTTCACAATGTATCGGTGAGGATCACACATTTAGTAGGTTGTGGCCATTTCTTTTGTTCATCTTCCAAATCCTTTATTTTAGATCACATCCCCACCAGTGATACCAGATTTCAGCTCTGCTCCCTCATCTACATCACATTGATGAATGCCTGTTTATTGAGATCTGACATATGTGTATCAAAGGAGGAACCACTTTAGACATACAATGTACGCATATCGTCATTGAGCAAATTTCATGGATGCCTGCATCCGTTCATTTTTTTACGAAGGTCCTTTACCTGTATAGCCATAGGTTTTCTTCAATAGCGTGAACCTTATGTTTTCCATTTCTCTGTAGAATCGATGACAAAACGTGACCAAACAATTCACTGGTCGATAAATAGCTGTATATGTCATCTTAAAATTTTCCAGTGAAACAAAACTGAGCAACTCGTAAGTCAACGCTACAACATCACACAAAGTTTAGCTACCATATACTTAAAATTGCAATCGTAGTACGGTTAACAGCATATGTTTTTTTGTTGCCCCCCCCCCCTTCTTCCAGCAGCTGAACCAACTTCTATATTACCGTATTGCCTTGAAGGTCGCTCATGGTCAAATCCCCTGACAAGTTGCTATTACTGTGAGGTACTTCGTACTGTTGCTACTGTTGATTTGTCCTTTCAGCACTGTTACGCCTAATTGAATAGCTTCTCGTTTGCCGAGTCGCACTGACATGAGACGTTCCTTCGAGACAAATGATTGATGAAAAAGCCTCCAGTCGCTGAAACCTCCGAGAAAGAGAATACTAGTATCTTAACTGCGTTCGTTTGTGGACAAAATATATAAAGATATGCTATAAATGCATAGTTACAATTCTTTTAACCTTGTTTGTGGTTAGACCAGGAGCTGAGGGGGGGGGGGGGGTCGGCATTAGATTTTGGCCCTTTCGCAGCTTTCAGTCTTCATATGTTTGTTTCTTTGTGGATTGGATAACTAGAAGAAGACAAAACTTATAAAATGATTTGAACCATTATAAGTCTAGGCCGATTGAGAAGTTGATTCAATTATGGGCTTCTTCAACTTCAGAGGGGAAGCAAAGAGATCCCGTAGAGTTGTGACTGTTTCTGATTATTGAACGGAAATCATGATGTCGTATTTCAAACTAGAGTTCCACGATCTCATACCTTCGCCAAATGAGATTACCCTTTATGCAAATAAGATCCTCATTTGCATGAATTACATCAGTTGATCATATTCTCCTCTCAATGGCAGTGTTATCTTAACAAAGAAGTTAATTCTAGCATTTCCTCATAAATAATGCAAATGAGGTGCTGATTTGAATAAAGTATGTTGAATGATGTTCACCTCCAGTCAACTTTGAAATGCACAAGTATGAAATTGGCAACATCAACCACTATGGAATCATAGTATTTTCTTATTAATTATGCAAATTAGGTCTTCATTTACATAATTAATATATGGCGATGTTCCTCTCATTCTTAATTACACATGTCACAAGGTATAATAGTTCTATCATGGAAGGTACCTGAATTATAGAATTCCCTCATTAATTATGCACATTAGATCCTAATTTGCATAATTGTCATTTAATTATGTCAAGCATCACTTAAGCTACCCACATACCAAATATCAAGACGATCCGTCGAACGGTTATTGAGTTATCCTACTTTAAACATTTTCATACAAATGCTTCTGCAGTTCCACAGCAAGCCGCTAGGGGGCCCAAACTTACGTCACTTCTTCCCGAGCACAAGAGCTACCTACCATTCAAAAATCAACACCCTAGCATGTCCACATCATGAGATATCAAAACCGGAAGTTCCGCTGCAGTACCATTACAAGCCGCCAGGGGGCCCAAAATCTAATCATTTCGAGGTCTCATCAAGACCTACCCACCTACCAAGTATGAAGATAATCCATCCAAGCCTTCTCAAGTTATGCTGTTGACACACACACAGACACACACACACACACACAGACACACGGCCACGAAAACATAACCTTCTTGGCGAAGGTAATAACAACACATAGGAAGACTCGCTGTTGGAATGGGAAGAACGTGTCTACAAAGCACGTAACGTTTCTGTGTTAAATCTCTCCGGGGTGGTGTTGGCAAAATGTGTTTGTTAATTGCACCCTTCAATCAAGTGTCGTGTTCACGCCATTTGCTGATCCTGACACAACATCCCGGTTTACCTTACTGTCAAACGCAGACGTTTCAGAAGGTGGTGATGACTTTCTTTGATGGACAGGTACATTCACATGTCAGTGACACCAGTGTTACAACAACTAATCCCCCTTTCCACTAGGACGGCGATCGCGCTGCGACCGTACGGATTTGCGACCAAATTAGATTTGTGTGACCTTTGATTTCATAATTGGTTTATGATATAAGATGTAAAAGTATGATTCATAAGACATGAAAACACACAAAGCGTACAAAAATCGTTCTTTGACTATGAAATTTGTAGAGGAATCTGTAAAAAAATACGATCGCAGCGCGATCACTGCCCAAGTGGAAAGGTATAAGCAAGACAGGCATCCAACCAAGCAATTTATAACTTATGGTAAATTTTAGCTTTGATCCAACACAAAAAAGGAACTCACCATAAATTTATGGCGAGTTCCTTTCTTGTGTTGGATCAAAGTTAAACTTTACCATTATGGAATCTACCAACACAGATGAGCTTTCATTCTAATTTATAACTTAACTTTTCCGATGTAAAATCAGCCAACCCATGTTCAGGAAGACATGATATAGTCCAAGATATAAACGGACTCGGGCAAGACGGGGGTGAAAATCTGGGCTGGTTCGAACAAGTATTACGAACATTTCACACTTGGACGATAGAGGTAGGAATGGAGGGAGGTATTTGCCAAATACGGGCAGATGTTTTAGGATTTGGGGGGAGTCACGATGAGTGTTCGCTAAGTGACACGAGTTTCAATAGTTTTGATAGTATTGCTCCACAAGCCAACTTTATACTACGTCAACGCATATGTTAGGCGTCGACGGGAACATTACCACCAACATAACTCTTGACAGATGTGTACATCTACGTCATTTTCTCGGTCAAAGATCCGACCACAAACCTCTATTGTACCAGGGTTGTACCAAGACGCCCCTTGCCTTGATCCTGTAACGCTATATCACGGGGTTGCCAGGGCAGGGCTCGAATGCGCACCGCAATAAGAACACTCTTTTAGAAAACCGGAAAGCTTCTACACCGCGTGTGGGCTTCAAAAACCAGTCCAGGAAGTTCCTAACAAGTTCGAGTACGTGAAAAGTTCTGACACTAATGAAAAAAAACAACCGTCCATATCACGGGGTTGCCAGGGCAGGGCTCGAATGCGTACCGCAATAAGAACACTCTTTTAGAAATCCGGAAAGCTTCTACACCGCGTGTGGGCTCCAAAAACCAGTCCAGAAAGTTCCTAACTAGTTCGTGTACGTGAAAAGCTCTGACACTAATGAAAAAAACAACCGTCCAGCGTCTGGTTCGCGGCTGGTAGGGTGACCTTACGTATTCGGGAATCCAGGACGCGACCTTGGGGCCAGCAGGCGGTACAAACTAAATCCGATTCGTCTTAATTCTGACACAGTGCGTCTTTGCCCCTGGATGACACAGGAAGTCTTAACAGATGTTCTTGTTGTGGGCAAATCTGTCTGACAAGGATTGAATTTTCATCACAGAAAATATAGCTTTACCAAAACACCACGCTCAACTAAAAGAGTATTATTCGCAGTTTACTCCTTTTATACGAAATATGTGCCCTTCTTCATGTTATTTTTGAAACACTAAGTTTCTACCCAATGGTATTGATAACGTAACTATTATGTGTTATATGATGACGTTGGATAATCATTTCAATAGACCGATCCAGGTATTCATCACAATCAGTAGTTCAAATGGCAAATGAGTGGTTCGACCAATGAGAGAGCGGCTGCATGTCCGTCAAAAATATTTGCATTTGTATGTTATTTATTTTGCATACGTTTTGATGGAGGTGGGCTATAGGATAGGTCTATTGTAGATTCGTGACGTTTACAAATACTGTTTTTACTTGCGGCTTAAGATCACTGTTTGTACACTGCATAAGACGCCTATAATTATATAAACGAATCACACCGTCCAACACTTCGTAAACACTACATTGCAGGTCTCTGAATATTTGGAATATATTTTGAGGACGGCAAACATTCCAAACAGACCTTCACCATTTCCGATTTACAAAACCTTTCCTTCCGGCCTGACAGGGTGTTAGAATGCGCCGTGCTAAAACGGGGGTTCTCAATCTGGCGTTAGGTGAAGATGCGTCACACCAAAGATGCTACGTATATACCAGGTTCAAGGTCACCAAAAGAACAGTGTGACTGCTCCTTAAATTGTCTAACAGCTTGAAACTGTGGCTTTACTGAACAGTTGGTAGCCTTTTCATGTAGGAGGGTAAGATATAATTGCATATACAAGCATTTTTATGGATTTTTGAAAGCTTTTTGAAAACAACCAACCGTGATAGTGTGTCAGGCTAGACAGTACAATGTGGACTAGCAATGTTAGACTGAAAATGTCTTGGGGCCCGCCGGTCACATACGTCGTACAATCGTAGTACGATAGCAAAATAAGGGTATTCTTGGGATAGTTGTGCACATGTCAAACAAAATTCAGCTGTCTTGTTACCGAAAAGTCTGTCTTTTGGTGCTTGTCGGCGGTTGGTTCTGTCACAGCCTGCTTGAAAATCCGACGACATCAAAATCTTAAGACGACCTACGACTTATGTGACCGGACTCTTAATTGTCCGAATCATGCTTTCAAGAAAGAAGTCAACAGATTGAGATTTACCAAAAAACTCACTATTTACGGCTGATGATAGTAAAATACCCAACCCAACCTAACCATGTACTTTGTTTGTCCTTCCTAGTCAAATATAGCGATCATCGACGGTCCAGACTGGAATGAGACTCAGCGTACAACGTAAGTACCCATATCAACCTATTAGACACTCAATCATTCCTCTCTTTCACCCATCCACTATGCCAACCTTCTCGTCTAGTCATAAAGACTAACACTTTTCCCATGTCCAAAGGTTTTGCTGATAAAATAAAGCGAGGGGGCCGGTCACATTCGTCGTACGACAGCAAATTGAGAGCATTCTTGGGACAGTCGTAGATATGCCGTACAAAATTCAGCTGTCTTGTCATGGAACAGTTCACGCAGGCCCTTGTTGACGATCGATTCTGTCATTAAAAAAACAACAACATAACCTCACGCTCTTATTTTATTTTTTAAATTTTATCATCCGTCATTTTATACAGGGTGGCCCATTAAGTGATTGCACTTCTTTTCAATGGGGCCCTGTTTTACACAACAAAAAACACAACAGTCACATACAAACAGTAAAATTGGGATACAATAAATAATCATTAGCAACTTTGTCGCTGTACTTTTGCCCATGTCAATAACAAAAACAACTTTACCACACTGAAGTAGCCGGTTGCCTAAAAATTCTCTATCGGTTGTGGGGATAAACAGCAGGGAGAAGGTTAAAAGGTTATGATCACAGATAGACACATGGACAAAACAACATTTTATCCGAAAAAAGTCGGAACCGAGAAGAAGCAGTCGTTATGATCAAATGGTCGGCTTGTAGAGGTGGTCGCTTGGGCAAGTTTGACTGTACATTTCAGTAGCACGTCGGCAGAACGTACTGCGCCTGCGATTTTTCACGTTTTTCGTTGGATGTTTGGTCAGCGTTGCATCAAAATTTTACCTGTTGCAGACGATATCTTTTCCTATACAACATCTGAAAACTACAGACAGGCTGTCAACCTTATATGCTCTAATACAACCTTATATGAGACGTTCTGCCAAAGTGCTATGCACAATACATTACGGGTTTCGAGCAGGTGCAGTACGTTCTGCCGACGTGCTCATTTCAGTTCACTTGGACTTTCGAAAAGGCGTTAACATTATCTGTCCTTGAGTTGTAGGCAGAAATGTTGTTGACTTCATTCCAAGGAGCCTAGCTGATATATTTACTTGACAACTTGTGACCTTGCCCCAGGGAGCACCCCCGGAGTAAGAGACAGGACCCGGCCATGGCGTACTACGAGCGGCTGATGGACCACTGCGGGGTGGACAACGAGGCAGACTTCACGCCGCCTCTGACTGGGGACGACGCCGCCAGAAGGAAAAGATACGCATTAGTAGGTATTACACATCTTCTTCTGAACATAATAGTCAAAACACGTCATACCTGGCATATTTGGACTATGAATGATAACAGATATTGAATACATTTACGTTTGAGTTCACGTTACTACACCAGACGGAAACAAATAAAGAAAGAATGACTAGAAAGCTACCATTGCTAGGAAGACGACCGTTTTTCATTTATGCTCTGGAGCAGTATATTTTCTGTGAGCAAA